>JBCAUG010475654.1:0-15479 GCA_038406175.1 Haplosyllis leylae
TAAATATAGGTTTTATTTATGTACAGGTTCAATAACTAGTGCAACAAGTTCATGGTCAAATTTATTATATAACAAGGGTCACTATTTAACACCGAAAGTCCCCACCCTTCTAGATCCGCCACTCAGGAGCTGTTTCTATTATTTCAGGAAATTCAGTCAATTATGGTTCCATTACAACATACGTACTGTCTTTTGGAGCTCTATAGTTCAATCGTCCCTCTTTGTCTGGCTGGACTGTCCGAGCCACCTGACGCAGTGCATGGTCATTAAATCTCATTGTTTCCTCCCCTTGTTGTCTGTTACTTCTGGTCTTGGCAAAATAGGTTATTTAGGTCATTGTTGTCATCAGGTATTATTTACCAGATTACTTTAGATGACAGCACAGTCAGAGCAAAACAACAAAATAACACCTGAGAAAACGAGCGAAAAAAGTCGCCACTCGCATTTTTGTTTAAACATTTGAGCAAAATCCAGTTTTGGATTTCATAATATTCAAGGCGGGGGGGCGGGGGGGTCTCACGAAATTTATTATTTTATGGTTTTGTTTCATGTTTTACACTATTTATTTTTTAATCAAAAGGTTCTATTAACTAGCCTGTACGACCACGTACAATAAGCATTGTAATGTATTTTGACAATTTTATGCCTTTGTCCGCAACGATATCACGACCGCTATGAGATAATCACACTGGTATGTTAGGAATTATCGAAGAATGTGATAATCAATTGAACACCTGAGGTTTGAATAAAACAGACTGTGAATAAGGTATTCCAAAACCCATACGTCATTTCGAACACTGAAATACAGATTGTTGATTGGATGCTGCACGAAAACAGGAAAATACTTATTCCATTTATGGTATATTTCTCGAAAGGCAGCATGACTTGCTGTTGTGCTGCGGCTTCATGCTTGACCGAGACCAGGTGGGAATATTTATCACGATTGGCCTCAGACTTCGCTATTTTTTAATCAAGACTCATTGAAACCAGGACGTCCGACTAAAAGTGTTAAAATACGGAAAGTAAAAATGGGAAAATTGTCGTTCGGAACTACAGGTAAATTGTCTTCTAAATTTTAAACGCCTTTAATTCTTTTGAAATTTCTATTGAACGGAAAAATTAATGTTTATTAACATACGGTTACTGTATGATGTACAGGTTATTCATACCAAGTGGATAAAGTAAATATTGGAGGATTTGGAGGTGCACCAACATGTTATCGTTGTTCCCAACGGGTTTATTTCAATGAAGAAAAGCGAGCCATAGGAAAAGTTTGGCATACCCGTTGTTTCACATGTGGTAAGTTTTCATTGAAATTTATAACTTAATTTTAAGAAAAAAAGATCAAATCCGTCCATTGCTAGCGAATACACCTGGCAAGTAAAAAGGAAATTTCAGCGCAATAGGAAGAACACCGATTGAGAAATTTTAGACGCTTGGCAGGTTTGCCACACAATTCCCTTGATAATCGTTCCATTGCCACAGTGTGTAAATATAACAGACAAAAAGTGTGACTCACAACAGAAGAAAATAATTGCACACAAGGCGAACCTTTTATTGAAAGACAAAATCTCCAAAAACATCAACGCACAAAAAGGGTACACAATCCAGCAAGGCAAATCAACTTTTGCAAATGCTGGCTAACTTAACATTAGGGTTTAAATTCCTCTCATCTGATGAAAACGCTGCACTGCATTTACCAT
The DNA here is from genome assembly GCA_038406175.1 of Haplosyllis leylae. NCBI lineage: Eukaryota > Metazoa > Annelida > Polychaeta > Phyllodocida > Syllidae > Haplosyllis > Haplosyllis leylae. Next base: position 1,704 of record JBCAUG010475654.1, read on the forward strand.
TCACAGTATTGATAATTTTAATGGCCCTCAGCAATTTCTTTCATTATCAACAAATTTTAAAATTCACCTGGAATCAACTCAATCGTTATTTTATTTCATCTTGTTCCATTTCCTGTTTTTGATGGAGTTATACAAGGTTTACACTCTCCAGACTAAAATCGATCGTGAATGGAAAATTGATATTTGGTACGTCCTGTTTTGAAAGGCCTCCATGGAAATGGTATTTTGTCAGGACAATTAAGTTGCTCTCAGAATTCCATCGCCCAGGGATGTCACGAACGTTTTTAAGGTGAATAAAATGAAATTCACACTGAGAACACCTTCGTACTTTATTTGCAATAAGTGTTATTTTGGGAACTCTTTGATTCAACATTGGCCATGCCTGACATTCCTTCACAATGTGTACCTCGGGACAAAATAACGGGTGCCCATTGTCAATATGTTTTGGCCATTTTACGGCACAATTGCAAACATTCAATGAGCCTGGTCAATGATTTCGCAAACATATGACAGAATTTAAAGCGAAAAATAACAAATGTTATTGTTTTGTGAGGTGACCAATGTCAGTTAGTCTCTTTTCCGATATATGAAGTCAATTAATGCAAACTGGAAATTTATGAGCTAGACTTATTCGCTCCGAGTGCATTTTCTTTTCAATGTCGAGTAGCTAACCGGCGTCAGATGGTTTGGGGAAAAAACCAAGCAAACAAAGTATGAGTCATGCCATGATTTCAATCAAACCTACCTTCTATAAAAAGTGCCAGTGCTTTGCGAATGCTATCTTACGGGCATCCCAAATTGAGCACATAAAGAAACTTAAATTGTGTGAATAATGATTTTTTTAAAAAAAATATTCAGACCCCAAGACAGCGAGGCCCAATCGGGTATGTTAAGATGTCTCACATTATTTCTTTGCCGTTTTCAGCAAAATGCCACAAAGGTTTAGACAGCACGAATTGCAATGGCCACGAGAATGAGGTTTACTGCACCTCTTGCCACAGGCGGGAATTTGGACCAAAAGGCTATGGATTTGCAGGTGGCGCATCGGGTTTATCTACAGAATCATCTATCAGAAAGCCCCGACCTGTTGGTAAAATACAGGTACTACATATTTTAAGCGTATTCTTCGGTGGTGACAATTTAAACTCAAAACTTCGCCGGCCATTTACAGCACATTCCACTCCACAGAGATTTTGCAGATTTACTGTGGTAACATTCCAGGTCAACTAGATACAAAAAAACACATTCTTTTGCTGGCAATTTATGGGAACCGTTTTTTCATTTAAGAGAATATTTTATGAACACATTAATTATGCTTCGTGCCATCTGAAAGAAATAGATTTGGTACATTCCGTGCTTTGATGTTTACAGACAACAACTGTCCCAGCTAAGATACCCGCAGAACAAATAGATATCAGTGATCCCAACAACTGTGGAAGGTGTGGAAAAAAAGTCTACTTTGCGGAGGAAGTACTTGCCTTGTCTAAGAAATGGCACAAACTGTGCTTTAAATGCCGTATGTTTTTCTTCTTAATTACAATTAAATTGGCTTTCGAAACTAAAATTGTTTTGATGTGACAAACAAGGGTTTGGCGACAGTGTCAAAAATATCAATGTTACAAGTTTTACCTTGACGGTCACTCCTCAATATAAACAGCCTGTGACTACGTTCATGTCAAAATGTACTGAAATCCAAGATTTTATTTTACTGCATTTGAATCTCCACTGAGCACAAGGCGCATGCATTATGCGCAACTCAGTGATGTTGCTGATAGACAATTTCTACTTACGTCATAATCGTTTATAAACACTGAATACCAAAATATGATAATCACTGGTAGATCAGTTAAGTGACTATGCAATAAAGAATGTGATACCCAAAAAAAGTGGCAGTCAAAACTTCTATTGTAATCTATAGCATACCATTCAGTAAAAGGTAACAAATAAACTTCCATTGTAATCTATGGCATACCATTCAGTAAAAGGTAACAAATGAAGTTTATTTAACATTAGGAGAGTGCAACCACCCACTACAACCAGGTTTTTGCAACGAGCATGAGGAGAATCTTTACTGCAACTCTTGCTACGGAAGGAAGTTTGGACCAAAGGGGTACGGATTTGCAGGGGGAGCTGGAACACTTCTTGCATCAGAACCACAGTCCTTCCGCAACGGACGACCTTCCCCTTCAAGACAGTAAGTCAATTTCAATATGGTTTAAGGGTTAGGATGGCAAAACAAAGCATATTAGTGTCAGAGGAGATTCAAGAATAATTCAATTAATGGTTTTCCTTAAATAGAAGTAGCTGAACAGAATTTGCTAAAACAGACCTGGCAAACACATAGAGGAAATCTCAGAAATGCTTTCCGTGTCTGATAAACAACATCGTTTTTATTTACCTGTCAACGCACAGTTAACAATAAGGAAGCATCACAGAACAAAATAAACCCTCTCAAGCCTTTCTGGAAGGTCTATTAAATTTGTTCATTTGTATGCAACAAGCATTACCACACATACGTTTTTTTCTCCTTGAAAAATCCCAATGCTTTTGGCATTCGTTCAGTTCCACCAAATAGTCATTGGTTCCACATACCTTTCATGACTTTTTCAAAGTGCCGAAGAGGAGCAATACAATATCCTCAAACAAATAACTGTAAAAGAAGTTTGCTGTTTGATATGCATCAACTGTACGCTTGTATCTGCGTTTTCTTGTAGCACATTGCCCCAGGAACCATCAGGGCTGCCAGGAACCAACGAATGGACCGAATCCGTCTACATTTAACGATCAACAATACCTTTTCAACAGTTGCACTACGATTTGGTTTCTGATAGCACATTTTAAGTCAGATATTTTGTTATAAATGTGCTTAAAAGCTTGTATTGGTATTTCTAAGTCAAACATAATGATACAGATATCTGTAACGCGTCTGCCAATTGTCAGCTATGACAGTTGAATACAATCATACCAAGGTGGGAATAATCTTCTTAATTACATGGGTTTCTGTTAAAAATTTTGACAAACATGCGCAGGGTTGGCGCCCATAGGGAAATCATGGATCCGTTATTGCAAGCTATTCTTACGCAAAGGTATTTGTTTATGTATTTTGTTATCTCTGAAACTGCAACTATATAAATAACTGTGTTAGTCCATTCGGAGCATGGCAAAATCATGTCCACAAAGCCATTGCTGGCTGTAAAATGGAGCTATGAAGCTCATTATTATAACATTTTTTCAGAGGTTAAATTTTGTAAGTGGGATGTAGATAAAATATAGTAAGTTAAATTCAGAGAACTACGCACATAATATTTCAGTCATTATCAAATGCAATAACTAGACATCTATGTAGTTGCAGCTTTTTGTTCTGTAAATAATTGTTGTTTTATTATATCAATAAATTATAGACAAAAAACTTGCTGACAACTCCTCAATAAATTGTAACTGTTGCAGTGTTAAATCGATATCACGAAATATTCCGGGTAGCACAAAGAAAATTATAAATTTAATTAACTCTTTCTTCACACACGTCCTCCCCTCTAAAAACAATTCAGAGCCACCAAATAATTTCATACCCTTGTCCGTACATTCGATTAAAAACTTTATTCAGCCATTCTACACAACAAAGTATTCACGTTTGTGATCTTTCTTGGCAGATTTCTTTTCCTGAAAAGGGAACCAAACGTATGCGACACATCTGACAGACATCAGATACCAGATGTCTGAAGACTGGAAGGGGCTTACCCTTCAGATCAATGGAGTTCTTACAATTTATAAACAAATCAAAAATACTACCTGATCAATGTGGTTCTTAGAATTTCTAAACAAATCCAAAATATTTAAAAAAAAAGAATTACAGTTTAAATCAAGTGGATCGCAAAAGTAAACATGGCAAGTATCAACACAGAGACTATTGTGGAAAATATCATGCAGCGCTTTTGTCAAAAGCACATGGGACGAGGTTTTAGGCTTCAGTCTCAACATAAAGACGTTCACTGTCTTCACAAGTTTCCGCATTGTCAATTTGGTGCTAAAAAAGTTGTTAAATGACAGTGCTTCCCTCTGTTACATTGGAGCAACGTTCTGATGGTATTCTTTACAACCTTTCCCAATAGATTTCTGAACTGTGTCTTTTTCTTATTTCTAAACAAAAAGATAAAACGCCAGAAATTAATAATGGTTTTCAATAATTCATCTGCACCAGCTGTTGTTTCTTTCAGGATATTAAAAACTTTCCACTTTAGGATCAAAAGCCTATAGTGCTGTTATTAAATTGACACTTATGAAAGAACCTTATTAGTATTCAGTAAAGCTCATGCATATTCAGCTCGAGAATGACTTGCAGCCAACGAGGGCATGGCTGTGAAAGAGGGTACCATATATTGAAGCATCACGACCCAATATGGCGTCCAACGTCAGGTAGCAGGTTTGTTGGCCACAAACGGAAACAGTTCAGCGTAAAGCACAATCAACAGGAAATTATGGCAAAATGCAGAATAATTGAACATATTTTACAAACATGGGTGCTAGTGCTGGCAGTTACCAACCTTTTGCACGTTAAAGGTAAGATAAATACGCTGGTACGATTCTCAAGAAAAATCCCCTCAAAAAACAAAATTTGTGCACTTAGTTTTCACACAAATAAATGTAAACATGTCGACATAAATGGACGAAAAACAACAGTAATCTAACAAGTAACAACTGTTAGGGCAATGTGAGATGTACAATTGCTGTCGTTTACGTAAGCACTCTTACACCAAGCGAATTTATAAGATACATAATTATGCATGTGTGACCTCTTTTACTTTAATGCAAAAGTTTTGTGTTACTGTAAACTTGAACGTAATCTTCTTTTCGACGTTCCTTCATGCAATCTAGAGACCAAAATATCTGACCTGTTTATGTTTACACTAATGCAGATCTACAATATGTTTACATAATTGTTACTTTGAGGAAATTATGGGTTTCTTTTATCAAAAGAGCGGATCAGAACAATTTCTACTTCATGGCCTCATGACAACCTCATGAGTACTCCTTTTATTTCCCGTTATTAGTTCAAACCAGTTTGATCAAATATGGAATACATGTACTTGAAATAGCACTGTAATCAATATATCATGTAGATCTATTAGGCTATCTCACGTAATAAAGCCATGTAGACACCTTCATACTTTTCATCTGTTCAACAACTGAATGTACCAGTGTTAAATCCCCATCTCATAAAAAATTAGACGGAGTGAAAGAATTACCCGTGATGGCTCGCATGTATAACATCGATTTTGATCGGGTTGATCTCGGTCCATTTGGGTTTGTATTCCAACCATCTACCTCCCATTGCGTCCAACCATACCACAGGTACCTGTTTGTGACTCTGAACTAACCTCTATCCCTTAAAGGCTTTCTGTGAGACATTTGGAGAGATCTATAAAATGACAATCTTCGCGCGCACATCTATCTATTCACATTTCAAACTACACTGTTTTTGTACATTCTACAGTTGGGATAAAAAGTGGACTAATTACCTTTAATTGTTCCCTAGGCTGTGAATACTGGGAATGGCAATGTAAAAACGGTGATTGCATTACGCTCAAATCTCGATGCAATGGGCAATATGAATGTAGAGATCAGTCTGACGAGTCTGACTGTCCTGCCGAAGTTCCAACAACATTCTGTGAGTACATGATTTCCATACCAGTTTCATGGTACAGGAAGCATCAAAGAAATGGTTATTGTCTTTGACCCTGGTCCTAAACCCCTAAAAACACATACGTACTGCCACAGTTCATGAAACTTTTTTTCCAGCCCCAGGCTGTCCAGATGGTATGTTCCAATGCCACAACAAAAAATGTTACTACATAGAATGGCACTGCGATGGAACCAACGATTGTGCAGATGGAACAGACGAACAAAGCTGTCCGGGCTTCGGTGAGTCATTTTGTTCACAAAGTGCATGAAGACATACAATTCTTTGTAAAAGATTTGATAAACTCTTTCAAAGATCAATATTTTGTCTTCATCTATTGGCTTATATCCTCTATCGTTGTACAAGAAAAAACGTAATGTTCATTTCAGACGATGCACTGATGCCGACATCTTCAGTAATAGCGATGTCCGTGACAGTTGGGGGACTCTTCCTCCTCTTGATTGGCATCATAATCATGATCACATGTGTTCGTCGGAAAAACGGAAGGCGACCGTCTTTTCCAAGACGAGGAAATATCAATGAAGTAATCTGTCCAGGCAACAGATATACACCTGGTCCAATTGCTTGCCCGACCATTTCTGGAGAAATTGTCATGAGAGAGCCACCACCAAGGTAACTTTGAAAACGCAAATTTCCATTATTCTGCCACAGAAACACAGACACAGTGAACCTACTTGTATCCTGCGTTTAAGCGGCTGTGTCCATCTAGTAATCCAGAATGACTGCAATGAATTTAGACGAAAACATGCAGCATTTCTGTTTTCTGTTTAACGCAGGCTTTTTTTCCCAAATGTTTTCTTTTTTTCCTTTACAGATATACCTCAGAGCCCGATATATATACCACTAGGTCTGCTACTGCTGCAGTGAACTTAGCATTTAGTGCTGATGAACAATTATCTCGGCCGCCACCTTGTTACTCGTCCCATCCAAATCTCGTGAATGACTTGTCTAATTTATCAGTATGTAGTTCGTTGGAACCTCCCCCTTCTTATACCTCGCAACATGATCAAAATGTGCTGGACACAACTATCATTGAAGGTGCTATAAATTTAAGCTTTCCACACCACAACGTGGCGCAGACTAACAATAACACAATGGATTCCAGTTACTATTCGATACATTCCATGAGGTCCTGGGCTGATAATCTAGATGAGGAAACATTAAGTCTTGGAAGTCAAATTGATCAACAAGAAAATATTCATTCTCATGACCGTACAGAATTGACTAATTTGGATTTACCACATAATGAGCACTTACAGCAACGTATGTCCATTGAACAATCACAAAGGAATGAACACTCCATGCCAGGTTCTAAGTTCCAGAAAGCACGAGTTCCACACTGTTCAAATTATACTGCAAAAATGTCTTCTCGAGTTCAACGTGCAAAGGCACTCGGTCGGCAATATTCAAGTACTCCTGTCCTCGCTGAGCAAACTTCCCTCCCAATAAACCACCGCAGAGTGTCTCTAGAGACAAATGATGTCCAATACCCGGTGACCGCAAATTATAAATATCAAAAATATTCTAAACCTCATAGTAACTGTGCCGAGCGAAGAGCCAAGTCAGCAGCTCAACTGGACCAGAGCAGTAACCCAGAATACCGTTCGCGTCTACACAAGGAATATGACCAGGCGGAATCGACCACATGCTGCAACTCGCGTTCAAGCGTTCTAGCAAAAACTTACACAGGTGGCCACGGTCTGAAGTTCTGGCGTAACAATAAAGCTTCCATGAGTAAAGCCTGTGTTTCAACATGCAAGTCAGAAGTATCCATTCCTGAAACCTTCGAGAGCGACGAAGGATTCCAAGATGACAGTGAAACAGCGTCACCTGTCCAAACGGCCACCAAATCTCTTAACACCAGCACAAAAAGTGTCAACACAATTTTCTTCACACCAAACGTAACTTCAGCCAGCCTTTCTCAGTTGTATTTAGCCGATATGAACAGCGTAGCATCCAACAGCAGTGTCAATTCATGGGAATGTTAAATCTGAAGAAGGCGTGCACACCTGGTGAACAAGATCCATAATCTGTGATACACATGTACTCCATTAAATGATATTTATCGCAAATCTACTTACCAGTTTTTTTGACATACCGAAGCATAGTTTGCCAGAATCTAATTAATATTGAAATTATTGCAAAACACGAATAATACATTAAACAAATTCTAAAGGATTAATCATAAAAGCACATCATTTTACACATATATATGTGCAGCAAAGTTACCTACTTTGAAATGATACTTAGTTCTCAAGCATCATTACACTGAATAAATTTACAAATAGAATAAATGATAAGAGATTTTATTTCTCATTGCAAGAAATATGCTTAATATATGTGATATATTCCCAAACGTTATAAAAAAATGTATCTCATTATCCATAATTTAAAAACGATCAATAGACAAGAACTAAAATTACCGACGGAATTAAAATAATTTTTAGCGTCTCTGCAGTTGCAGTCTCAGACTGTAAGAATTGTACAAATAATACACTAAATTACCGCAAGTCACACATTTGAAAGAGAATAATGAACTCCATTCAGAGTCCTTCTCACTTTGTCACAATATGAGTCCAAAAATAATAAACCTATCTTTTACTGCAATTATCAGCCAACATGAGTAGGAGTCCATTAAAATGTAAATTCAAATTTCCAAGACACAAGATGTCCAGGTTTCTCTACACATCAATACATCTGATTACTGAGTCTAAAACCTGGCTTTCTGTTGCATGGTGAACATCTGGATTTTGATACCTGCGTTAGTAAACCATATATAATATCCCCATAAACGTCTCCAGGTGCGAATGCAAGGCGTGAATATGGGCAGCAAGAAGCTGTGTCTTAGCACCCTAAATTACTGGGGTCGTAGCCCCTCTCTTCTTTTGTCTCCTCACGATGACCTAAAACTCGACACTTTTGAATAATATTTGCGGCAGTTTAGCATACTGATGAAACAAATTCTTGTGGACCTAGCTAATTTTCCAGATTCTACCAAATTTTACTTCTGGTGGGAACCATGTGTCATGATATTCAACAAGCAAAACATATTATTTGGCCTGTACGTGCGTACAATCGTGTTGCAAGAAGGTTATAATTGATGTTATTGTCACACAAACGCTTGTTCTCAGTAGAAGATATTGTCGTCCAAAGCAAGACGCATGTTCATATGAATATTTCTTCAAAATTATCTGGACACTTTAATCATAACAAAATTAAAACTCAAAAAAATTGGGGGGGGGGAAGAGAAAAATAACGGGATTACCAAACACAGACTTACAAAAATAACGTGATACATTTAACAGAAAACAGTAACAAAAATCTTTGTTGCCGCACTGATTTTTGTTACACTTCCTGTTAAAAATACTTGATAGCACATCTTAATTTTCGTACCCATATATGTAAATATTAAAGATATTAACAAATGAGATCCCTAACAATGAACACCGAAAAGTCAATAATATCAGATCTGTACAAAGTGGCGTTTTCATTTGAAGCCCGCGGAAATATTAATACAATACCCACATTTGATATGCGGAAATGTCGCAAATGAAATGACCACGTCAGACAAGGGCTACTTTTCAGTAGGACAGAAACCACGAGTTCACGATTGGCCTTTACTGTCATTGTGACTAAGACAAAGATCATTTCTGCCATCTATGCCATAAAACATCGCTGCAAAATTGATCAATCTATGGCAATAACATATCATTGCACTTACGTAACTCTATTTTTAGAAGATCTGTGATTCATTTAACAAAATAGTTATAAATAAGGTATAGATCCCTCCCTCAGGCGCTTCATTTACAACATTAGGCTTGGCAATATCGGGGGTAATGATTGGTGGCAAAAAGAAAAGTGATAAAATACTTTCTATTCTCCGGGTCTGGGAAGTAATACACAACCCTGTCGTTCAAGATCATTAAATTCCACTTACATGCTATTGCTCGGTTTATATAAAATAAAGAAACCCAGGCACCATTCAACAGCGAACTCGAAGAAGTTCTTATTCTAATACTGATAAATTAATCGCACATATTTGTTACACTACATACGGCAGTGGTTACATTTCTTTGACTGGAACAAAGATGCGAATCAACCTTTCACTTCAATGTCTCTGTCTTCTCGTTGAGCTTCAGTTCCAAAGTAGCGGTCACCAAAATTTCCTAATGAAACAAACCAGTACATTAATTTTGTGTTCTATTTCATCAAGTCCCACTGCTTTGCTCTGTTTACGACAATCCAGTTTCGAGTAAATTTGCAGAAATGCATTCCACTAACATTCAGAACACTTAATGTACATTTGTTCTGATGGGGTCGGTGGTGTTGGCCTGTTCTTCCTCGGGGGTGGGAGGAGCTGGCCTTTCTGGTCGAGGAACAGGGTCCTGTTCATTGCATCATGAAAATAGTTTTCCAGTTCATCACGGGACACTACCCGGTGGATAGATTGAAACACATGACCCATTGTACTAAGTACGCGGTCTGTAATAAGCCCTTCTGAATGTTAGTGCATTCCATGAACCACGTGATTCTAGTTACAAGAAGAACACAATCATGCTTACCAATGCCAGGAATGATGTGACACTGATCGTTAATTTCCCGATCTACTGCAGTGGTTATAAGTCTCACCTTGGGAAATGCGTATGCCACGGAGTGGACACCTATGACACAGTAAATGTAATAAAGCTTACAATAGCATTGTGACCCTGTAAACATATTTTGAATAATGCCAGAAGCTGGTTCTCATAGATAGTGGGTGTGTACTACTGGGCTTTAAACATGCTACGATATTTTGAGCAACAAAAATGTTTTTTCTTTGTTTACATTTTTACAGTAATAAAAAATATGTACCCGACTCAGCCATGATTAAAGACAAGAGCATTATGTTTTCCTCGGGTACGTCATGGTCTAACAGCACTCTAATGGCCATCATTGCAGCAGCACCAGTTGCAACAGTAGCATCAAGGACCATCACGTAATTTTCTTTAATATCTTTAGGTAATCTCAAGTAGTGCAACTGAAAAAAACAAATAGCAGCAAAACTTGAGCCTTGGTTGTGAAACAATTACTTCTACACATTTAACTGCAAATCATTCCAATGATCATTTTTGTCTTCTTAGTTTCCGCATAATACCATGGTTTTCGCTTTATCCCTACAGAACTACTTTTCCAGACAAGTTACCATAACATCAATTACATGTGTTCTCAAAAAAAATTGTATTGCTGATAGCTTTTCGCAAATTAGCAACGGGTTGTTTCCATTACTGACGATTCTCCTGGCGGTTTGGCAAAGATGGAAGAGGAAAAGGTTGGTTTGTGTGTCACCCCCAGGTTTGTCAACATAGAAATATTGAGAAAAGCCTTTTATGTTTTAAGACAGAAATTGCAAGGTAGTGCAAGATTGGTGTTGTGTCGATAGGAACGGTAGCCAAATGCAACATGTAACATTGTACAAATGGCAATACCGCGCAATAGTATGTTCACAATACAATCGAGCAGTAATACCTCGGGTTCTCCAGTGTCTAGGTTCGTCTGAATCAGGATTTTTCCTAATCGGATATCCTTGCAGACCTCACAAAGAGCAGGTTCCATGGTTTCTCCAGCGCGAAGTACCGACACACCACACAACCTCTGTGTGTCCATTCTTTTACCAGTATAAGTGAATCCCTGAGGAGTTTCAATATTCACTGACTGCAAAGAGAATTGGTTAAATAAGCTACTTTGTATTACATAATGACAAAAACCAGAATCAAAGCAAAAATACTCTGAAAACACAAGAGAAATCACATACCTTGAATGGCAGCAGTGATAACGCGAATTCGATCAGCAGTCTCATTAGTCTCTTAGAGTAGAATATAAACTCGTCTCTACACGTGTCTTTATTCCTGAAGTAGATAAGTGGTATTAGCAACTTAAAAATAGATAGATAGATCTAAATTTATTGGAGAAACCAGTCTCAACAAAAATAAAATTTTCATGTTTTATTTTCAACTGTTACTCTTACTAGGTTCCAAAGAGATCTATTTTCTAACCTGATGAACGTGTGCAGACCCTGAACCTGGAGAGTGTTCTCCAAAACATGTAGTGAACTTGGCAAGGGTTGACCCACGTGAGCAGCTTGCTTCAATTTGCTTCTCAGATGAAATCCTCTCTACAAGACGGAAATTATTCTTTGCATTTCTGTATGTAATTTCAATTACAAATATCTATGTATTCAGTAAGTACAAATACATAAGCTCACCTTTTGAAGTTCTTTGTGAACATGGTTCACTATTAAATTCACAGCTACAAGATTTTCACCACCTATGACAAAATATTATGTGTTGATTAAAAACGAAAACTAGTTGAACGAGATTTCATTATTTAGCAATACAATTTTGTTTTCAAACAAATATATATTTACCTCTTGGTACTATGATATCAGCACACGACATACTGGGGGCAATATAATGGTCAAAGGCCGGCTTCACAAACTTGTTGTACTGTTTTAGTACTCCTTCTATCTCTCTGCCTCTCTCAGATATGTCTCGCTTGACTCTTCTTGCCAGCCTAATATCTGAATCAGTGTCCACAAACACTTTCATATCCATGAGCTGGAATTAATAAAATTATGCTTCGGTTTATCATTTCACTTGTCCTATCCTAAAATTTCTCCTTGTGAAAACACCATGCTCATTGATAAAATTCAAAGATGAATGAGGATTCCAAGGATAAAGATCAATCTTTTAATCAAAACGCTTACTTCTGTGAGTTCCTTGTTAGAAAAGGCTAATATTCCTTCAAAAATAACCACATTTGCACCATACACGGTTTTCTGCAAAATAAAGATGAAATGTTTGAATAAATTTGGATTTGATCGGAGTTTCGTCTTGGATCGAAATAAACTTCTGCGCCAAACATAGCACGTCAAATTTAAGATCCATTTTAATGAATAACGAGGTATTTCTAAATAATAACAGAATATCTGGTAAATTGTCTTCCAATAAATTGCGGATAAAAACTTACCAAATAATAGAAAAATGGGACTTATAACTATGCTGTACGTTAGCCCACTTAAAAATTGTATAAAATCCCATAAAGGGTCAAATAGTTCACAAGAATTTTTACCACAAGAGAGAAATGGGAGTCCAAAAGAATGGTAAATCTCATGAAATATCTGGCCCTAACAGTGAGGTGACCGAACAGAATGAGCGCAAAGCAGAGGCTCTACTACTGTGTTAAGTGATTCAATTGAAAATAATAATATTAAGAGCAATTGGCACAAAGTTAACAATATGTCAAAGTGTACCTTTTGCTTTTCTCGTCGGTGGAATTTAAAACTGTAGATCGGTATTTCGACACTTTTCCCTCTTTTCAAGTTTTTCAATGTCTCTACTAATAACTCATAATCAAAGGCATCAGGATGGTCAAAGTTGAATTCATTTCTACTTGCTATAGCTCTTTCCTCTTCAGTGAAGTTCTGAAAGTAAACAGAATGAACATGCACTTCTATTTGTTTGCAAAAAATGTTATATTATTTTATCATTATAGTGATACACACAAAAGACATTAGAGACATTTTCAAACTTTTTTCGTTGATGATTTCTCAAACAGATCTCCTACCTTGTAAAAAGAATCCATACTGAGTAATGAAACCCATTGCACATCAAGAGCTTGGATGATGTTTCTTGCTACAGTTGTTTTCCCAGAGGCACTACCACCACATATTCCTATTAACAAGAAAGTCTTCCTAGGTGAACGCAAGAGGCATACCGCCCGCCGCGTAGCAAGTGCTCGCTCTGCTGTCCTATCTGGGCGGGGTGTGTGTGTGTGTGTGGGGGGGGTACTCAATCCCAGCTAGGGGCCATCTGGGGGGTACTCTGGGCTGGGTACCCCTCATACAAGTCAGCTGGGGTACCCCCCCCCATACAAGTAGGCTGGGTACCCCCCATACAAGTCAGCTGGGGTACTCCCCGTACAAGTCAGCAGGGTACCCACCCCCCCCCGTCCTGACCTGGACCTGGCAGGGGTACCCCCGCCCCCCCCCCTCCTGTGGACTGACAAACAAACTGAAACTATCACCTTCCCCCCTCCTTCGG
>JBCAUG010475876.1:0-15475 GCA_038406175.1 Haplosyllis leylae
CCCTCCTCCCCCCCCCCCCCCCCCCCCCGGACTTGCTGCACCGCGGTCGGTATGCCTCTTGCGTTCACGCAGGAGGACTTTCTTGTTTGAAAGAATAACTTTTTGTAAAACACAAAAACCTACTTGGCAAACCATATCAGATTCCACACAGCAACGGCAGACTGAATGGAATTTATCTGACGGAAGTTGAACCACAGTGCAAGCCTTTTAGATATTTTTTTCAGAACCAAACAACGATAAGAATGATTGAATCATTGGAGTAACAAAGTAAGCACTTGTACCATTAGACCAATTGAGACGTACCTTCTATGCACTAAGGTTGTACCGTGTTTCTCACCGAAGTCTTGTGTTGTGTCATTTGACCTCATGCAATTAAATCAAAGCAGAAGCATTGACGCATTGAGTTTATTTGGGGCGAAATTAAACTTTGGTAGTGGGAGAAAACTGGCCTATGTTCGACGACAAGATGTATTATATGAGTAGCGGACGTTGATGGAAATTTCAAAAAAAGAAAGGTAACAACAGTTTTTTTTTCCAAACTAATTGGTAGTTTTTCAACGCGAACGATGTAAGAAAATGAAAAATGCTCTTGCACTGTCTACAGCAAAAAGAGGTAATAATATTTGAAGTTTTATATGTTGCAACTTAAAAAGGTGAATCGATAGACATAACTTGAAAATTGAAGTCTCCTGCGTTATCATATATGCTTAGCGTTTGTGTAACTTTTTTTATTTTAATAGGCTCACTTTGAAAGAAACCGTTTAATAATAATGACAATTGACATTAGCCTTTTTGTTTTAGCAAAACTGTTTACTTTATGTTTGGAAATGTTGTTGAACTGATGACTTAGCAACCTGAAAGTCGTATTGTCTTTTTCACCGAATGCTCAGCGAAAGTCCAAAGACAAGTCCTTTGGTGTTAGTAGAACAAAGTTAAGATGGTAGGGTGTTAAAGTTGCTGAAATATAAAGATTTAGCTATCATAGAGTTGTCATAAGCCTTACGACTTCCTTGGCGCTTCAGAGGTTGAAACCTATGAACCTCTGTGCAGAACATTTGACACTCGCTTGTTACACCTCAATTTTATGAAGCGTAGGTTGTAAGCAGGAAGTATGTATCCAGGTACCCCATAACATATATTTTTTCTCCTAACCTGGCGAAACATATATGCTTAACCTAAAGTAAGGACGAAGTCAACACTACTGCTCATTTAACGTAAATGAATGATCGTCCTCACCCAGCACCATTACTTATCCCGAGTATCAATGGTTAACCGTTGTCTTGGGATTTGCATGCAGACCATTTGCAGAATATTCAGGCTTTCAGGAATAACCTTAATCGGTGGAACGGATATTTTGTTGCCATTCACGTTCACTCAAATTATTACAAAGCACGCGATCGTTTGACATGCTATGAAACGCTATGACCGCTTTGAAAGGCACGTTCAACTAATAGTTCCTTTTTTGTCCTGACCGTCAACAACATTCGAATTACTATTTTGTTCCCATGTAAATAAACGATCATTCATTAATCCGGGCAAATATGACAAACTGCTTGCTTAATTATTTACGGCCGCAGGTTCAATGGGGCATGTGTTCACTCTTGGCTGGTTGTAGCATTGATTCGTTGAATTCATTATTTAACATTTACTTTTTCCAGTTCGGTGAACCAGGTGCCATATTACCTCCATATTACTGATGAGAATTCATTTACTCTTTGCAGAACATGAGTATCTAGAATGTAAGAAGTAGAATTATCTGCAATGAAAGAAATAGTGATTCTCAAAAATGCAAAATAGAAAAAAATAAGTAATTTTTGGCAAGATACACCAGATCTGCCAAACAAAAATAAGGTTAAATATGTAGTTAAATTAGAAAAATCTAAAACATTAAAGATTTCTATTGTCTTTCTCATTTCTAATCTTGTGTAAAAATTGTTTCACTTATCGGTTTGATCGATTTAAGTGTGTATGCATTTTAGTAGGAAAAAAATTCATTTTGTATTTAAACATCGAATTAGCTTTTTTTGGATAAAGCGTGTTTAAATAGATCGTTGGTGACTTGTATTATTAAGTAATACATTTCATTCACTAAAGTAATTATCAATAAATAACTTATTTTTGTAGTTTTGACTAACTGATGTCTGATATAAAGTTCTGCATGATTTTAAGACGTTGTGCTTACATTCTTATATTGGAACCAATGTATTCAAGTGTGCTTCAACTTTCCTCAGTTGAATGTCGTCATTGATGGATCTCAGTTTTCGTTTACGGTTCTAACGTTTTTAAAATGCATGTGAACATTTTTAAAGTCTAGTTCTGCGTGTAGTAGTTTTACCCAAAAGTTACCATCAGCGTTTGTAATATGATTGATTATTATGAATAAGTAATTAACTCCCGTGTGTAGATCAATTTACAGTCATCGCTCATTCTTCATCTCAATTCCACACGTTAAACAAACACACACCTATTTTAATTTGTGCTTTTGAAAGATAAGTTACACATCGCTGTAAAAAATATAGTGCCTGGATATCATTTAAGCGACAAAAATATTTCATGGAATCTGTATCATTTATCTATTTCAATGTTCTTAACCGAAAATTTGACAGGCATACCAATGGTATGTATGTCTACCAATTGGTATGGATTTGTCGATGGTATCTCCGTCATTAAGGAATTCCCTTCGACGCATGGTTTTATTTAGCATGGGGGTTCTCATTGATTTTTCTGGGAATTTTCTAATGTTCGCCTGCAACAATGAAAATATCATTATGATTGATCCGTACAATTTTATGGATTATCAGCACTGTGTGTATCTGTATTTACAGGTTAAAAACTGTTTAGCCAATTGTTACAAGTATTGCACACAAACTTAACATAATGTTCGTGGGGTACACATTCATGAGAAGTTCCGATCGAAACGATCTTCAAACAGCTCATGATCGAGAATTCCTGAACTTCCTTTAAAGCTTAATGACCTTTGGATAGGCATGGGGCATAAATCTATTATCTGAATGCTTTGTGAGAATAGTCTATTGAAAAATAAGTTTGCTTCATGCAGAGATAGGGCAGTTCCTGATGAAGGTAAGTGAAGCAACGTCGAACAGATAAATGTAATTCAGTATTATCAAATGTCTTTCAGACATACAGATGAAGTCATTGGTGCTGCCGCGAAACCGCGGTGTCAGTTGATACCCTTGACAGTGAATAGAGAATTCATGTACATTGTCTGATGACTTATACTTACTATGGGTTATTGCCAGGATTTAACAACATTGTCACTAGTAAACAACTTCAGAACCTCCAGATGGCGTCGACCACCACACATAAAGTTTTGCTTTTTGTCACTTAATTTTGGTTTCGAATGTGCCTAATTTAATGTTAGTTTCGTTCGACGGCAATTCCGGCGTTGATATACATGTAGAGTTTTATTTTGTGTCACACTTGTGGACATTTCAACATTCAGAGTTCCATTGATCTGCAATTTTGCTCTCTCTCTTGTTTAACGTGCGTGTGCGAACATACTAATTTCGGAGGATATTATTGACATGTTAAGAATATAATCTGAATTAATATATATATTTTCCAAAATAGTGGACAGACTTGTAGTCATACACTTTTCAGTTATTTGAACGAAAAAGTATTCAACTCTTTGTGAGTCTCGCAGGCGTGTTTAACAAGAATTTACAGACACTGTCAATTAGAAGATATTTTGAGGAAGTTTTACGGTTCATCCGGAGTAACTTAAATTGGTTGTTTACTGCAGAGCTGCGAGTGTGCACATTGATAATGCGCTCATGAAAGATCTATTCTCTTTGTGAACCTAATCAAATCTACATGTAGACAGTAGGCTGTGGCAGCTTTAATTACAACACATGAAAGTGGTCGCTATCGGTGCCACCTTGTGACAGTGTGCAACTGTTTTGCAGATTACATAAGCTCGAATCCCCTCATGAATCAAACTGTTTATTACTGTAATGTAGCAGGTTAATTAGTACATAGCTGTTAAGTAGAATGACTGCCTAATTAAACATATCTAGAGTAAATATATATAGTATGTGTATTGAGTGATATTTATAGATGGAACTCCAAAAATCGTCACACCCAAGATGAGTGCTCTTTTCAAGATACCTTACAAAGTACACTTTGGAAATGTCACGCGCAAGACCTACCTGTCCACAGATACTTTCAAGATGTCGCAAATGTTTAACGCCTTTGAATCTTTTTTTCCATAGCATTTGAAAGATATAGAAAAAAAACATTAATCTGCTGTGGAACTAAACGTATTGTAAGCTTGCACTTTTGTAACAGAATAATATATGTTTGTATTCACGTGGATTACCTGTCCAGGCACTTGTCTCGGGCAGGTTTTTGTTGTTCGCTGGTGACATTTCAAAGTGTTGGCGATACATGTACTACGTTGAAAAGTGATCATGTATGATTTCAGGCTCTGTGACGATACTGCGATAGTGATGTGGGTATGCTACCGTTCAATTTCAACAAACAACCGAGCAACATAATTGTCAAGAGTGTTAGTTTTGTTAAAAGTGTGTACTTTTATACCCATTGACCGCTCGTGCTGTGGAATTTGTGACTCAACAGACAGTAACATGTACGCTGATTGACCTTATATTGAGTGTGTTACAGGAAGCCAAGAGTCCCTGCAAGTGCCCATTTATTCTCTTGTTTGCAAAATACAGAGTAAGGAACATTCACTTGACGCTGGTCAATAATGACGCTGTTGAAGTGCGTAGTTCTTTGAAACACGCCAATTCAGCGTGAGTGCGCAGCAATTTAGGAAAGCAGCAATACCGGAATGAAATGGATTGGTTAGATTCCATTATGTCTACCGCGTTGACGAATATTTTCAGTTGATGGAAAACAGTTGCACGACATAATTGTGAATATTCGGGCGGCTCAAAATGGTTGACGTAAATAAAGCAGCAACTTCCTGGTGTCGATGCCTAGAAAAAGTATATTTCTTTCTTCAGATATTTTGTGCTTCATATGTACACAGTAAGCAGCTTGTGATTATATAATGTCTTTGAGAAAATGAACTATGTGGAATATATGTGAACTGTCAAGGGCATTTGCTTGTAAGGGTTATCTTGTCTTTTATGGAAAGATATTCACTTAGCTGCCGACGTATGAAAAACGAAGAAAGGATAGTTTTACAGTTTTTACGATTTTTTGAAAAGAATTCCTAAAAGAATATGTTTTATTCAAATATATCTTTTTTGTATAATTTTTCTTGATTTTGCTTTACTGGCATGCATTCGAAGCTGCTTAGCCCAATTCGATTAAAACAATTGAACCCGTTCTCTTAATCTTGGCAAAACTTCAATAAAAGTTGATTGATCGTTTGTGACATTTGATTTGAGTTGGCATGAATTAAAGAAAAGATTGATTATTAGTGACTTTTGACTGAGTAGGTTTGGATTAAAGTCCTTGTAAATTGCTCTTTTAAAAGCTGTCTGAATGAATTTAGAACCGGCCTGCACGGTAATGCTTCACATGTTTGTTTGGAATCAGCAAGGCATGAAATTTACTGAGTAGAATACTAATTGCAATTTAGGACCAAAAAGCCACTACTTCGTAATTAATCATTTGGAATAATTCATTGTCAAATGATTTGGTCATTTCCTCGGGAAACCAAGTACCACTCCTTTCAGTTTATGGTTTTGCATTGTTGAAATCAATGGAATGTCCAGTTGATCTCAGCTGGACGTTGCCTAGCTGGTGATGCTACAATTTCTAAACGGCAAATATTTCCCAAATCCTCATTTAAAGGACTTCTGACTTGATAAAAAGATGTGAGAGCTGCCTACCAGGTAAGCCTGCCTGTTTACATTGTTAACACGGTGTACGGGTACAGTAACAGGATGAATAAAAAAAAATAGTAATGCAAAATGCTGTCGTGAATGTTATTTGGAGGAAGCGAAACTGACAACTCCCACAACTTCGTAGTACTGAGGGGATTTTTCTACAGGCTGAGTAAGCGGAGTTGCGATTTCTGTATTTGCACCTTGGGTTCACAGCAAACCGAATCTTTAAAATATGCTTTATTTTAGCTTCAGAATGTGCAGCTATTTACGTCAACAGAAGTTCTGACACTTGCGATATAAGTGTCATTTATTAACAGATTTGAGATGCATATTTACTGAGAATTACACGTTTTGTGCAGTTACATACCAGCTACAGGTGTGTTTGCCAATACATACCTGAAGCACCTGTCTTATGTGATACAAGATCCTCTCAAGGTAACAGTGCATATCAATACTTACACAGACAAGAAGACTAGCACGTGTGCCTGAAGACGAAGAAGAAAGGTGGAAGGGGAAAGTACATTCACTGACGTTTCTTGGAAAAGAAACGTAGATCCGATTCCTTGGTCGTTGTAATTGAAGATACCTTTCTGTGATAATTTAACACTTTTATCTTTAATGTAGCAACGTATCCTTGCCTTTCCTAATGAAAATTCTACTTTCTTCACAAATACCACAGAGGCAAATCAGGAAAAAATTCTCATCTGCCATCCTGCTAAAATCTCTATACTTGAAAAGACTTTTCTTTGAACTGACATTAGTGATGCCTTTGATGTTCTGTGGAAGGACGTATGTAGATGAGAACCATATTCTTCTGCTGATGCTACTTTCATTCCGAGTTGGTAATACATAATGAGTTCCTGCTACAAAGGCTTACTTTAAGTCTTTTTGACAAAAACACAACTTAAGACAGTCAGATAATATGATTAGATTCTAAATGTAAGATGCAAAACTTGAGGATTTAAATTTCGCTTGTTTCGTTAAAGAGGGTCAGTGGCTGAAGCGCCTATATTTGAGCTTTCTCCACTCTTTTAGTTGTTTTGATGATATCGAGTTTTTTTTGTAAACACAGCAGGGGCTACGTTTGAAGCAGAAATGTTGACATTGATTATTGATTTCATGCCAAAGGTACATGGTATGTGTGTAAAGATTTTTACTATTGACGTGATAAAGAGTTTGGTATGCATTGTATTTGTTTTCGTGTGTGATTGATCAGATAAAAAGAGCCTTTCTGGAGTAATCTATGCGCGACAATGAAACATTCCTTGCACCGCCCATAGGAACACAGCTGCGCTTGCATGATATTTTGCTCCAGGAAGTACGCGTTAAAATGCAGTAATGCAATTTTGGTCGACGTAGTTTACATGAAACCAATTTGTTCATGTAACATCACTTTTAGACGTGGTCACATTACATCTCTGTACGAGAATAAACTGAAAGGTTGATTCTCTATTAGGCATGGTTTTCAGTGCAGGCGATTTAGCAACCAAATAAATCATTGATAGGGTGGCCAGGGATGTCAGTGGTCAGGTGCAGTTGGGAAGAAGTAGAATCAAGCTGAGTGTGGAATCTCTTTTGTATTGCATGAGAGAAAGAACTAAAAAAGTTTATGTTCCTCTGAATGAAAGCTTTGTCAGATTGCGGTATGTTACATGCCACTCAGCGGCTCGTGAATGAGGGAATGTCAAATGAATGCGGTGCTGTCGCAAAAGACACCTACCTGCTGGTCTGATTCTATCTGAAAAGGAAATACGTTCAGTGTTTGGAGTGATTTACTTTTTGTTTTCGTTATGTGGGAACGGAACAGACGGATGGTATCAAAAAGTAGAATTCAGCATTGAATTGGTTAGTGCAATCTGAACATGTCTGGATCATCATTTTTGACAGTGCTTTTTGTACACTCGTAGGTTGTCGGTGGAAAATATTTGAAAGATGTTTTGTTCATGCCTTATTGTTGTATGGAGATAGGTGTCGGAGACTGGCATCAGTCTAGTAGTGAAAAAATGACCAAACAACACTTGAAAATAAAGGAGCGAATGTGTTTCACGTCTAGTGCCTCGTTGTTTAGCTCCGCCTTCCATGTAAGTGTAGGTACCTGTGAAGTCATTGAACTACGTTTGTTAAAAATGTGTCCACACCTTTCAAGTAGAATCTGTGTATTTCTTTGGTGCGGAAACGCTGGGCTCCCTGACATTACCCTATCAAAGCCCAGAAAATCCTTATAAAACTGGGGTATGCATCTGAGCCCAAACCATCTCCCAAGCTACCAAAATTAGAACCGATTGATTATATGATCTATTGATTCTTTATTTTTAAATTTACAACTACTTGTTGAAAATATATTGGCATCATTTGGGTACAAATATTGAAGTACCACCAAAAGAATCAAATAATACAAGGGAAAAAAATCTTAGTCTACTATAATCTTTCATCTTACGTTGTCACAATCGAAAATTAGACATTTCAAAGACGAGAACCGACGTCTTAATGTGCATGATAAAACACCGATGTTTCATTGACAGTGATAGCGTAGTGGTTAGTGTTTACTCTGTTCTCTTTTCTTTCTTTACAGGTATGAATTAACGAGTTTGTTCAGCGAAAACTGTTTTTGTGAGTACAAATAAAACTTAACCTATTGCAGTTACAATTAATTTTCCAATCTCACGTGGGATAGGGGAGGAATGTTATCCAAAATCCTGTAGGAGCAATCTAGGTTTTATTGAACTCGTTTTCTGACAGGAGTGTTATTTTTTCATAAAAGAACATATTTAGTAATCATTTTGGACTAATTTAAAGACAATATAGAGTGACATTAAAAGACAACTTATCAAAATGTTTCGAGGATGAAAATATTGATTGGATACATACACAGTTCGTTATACACTAATTGCACTGAGTAAAGAACACAAAATGGCCAGTCCTTCCAAATGGCGATTTCACCAAAAGCTTTCATCTTATTTGCATTTTGGTAGTTGTATTTTCTGACATTACCCTCCTCTCTGGTATTGATAGATTTGTTCATTCATCATTCATGGATTACAGGAGTCCTAAACTCAAGCCTTCTTCAGATTAGACCTGCCATTAATGTTCATCTGACACTTCGGCCCAAACATTGGTGCTTGTGGCCGATCATGTTCATCGACTCTTCTTATTAAGTCATTTGCACTAAATGGGTACTGATCTGCTTCAAGTTTACATTATTTTCTAATTCCCTTTAAGAAAAGATACACTGAACATAATGGCAATAATATTTCGAAATTTACTGTGACCTGTAAACACACAGAAGCTGCAATAAAGGACCCTACCCATTTTAGGTTCTACTTTTTGGTATTTCAGTGCAAAAATGGCACATGCCATCAAATTTCACTGATCACTTGATCGGTGGCAGCATGTTCCGTGACACCAATGAAAGGAAATCTACTTCAGATGTTTAATAACTGATCATTTCCAATTAGTGATGTATGTAATCCCTCTGCACCTGCTGTACCAAGAGCATCAAAGCTACTTATGAATGAAGAACATCTCATAAATTAATTTTCTCTGGGAATTTTATGGTATGGTAGGGTGCTTTTTGGCTTTCTCTTCTTTTATAATTCAGTCTAAATAAGAAGAAAATGGGGAAATAGAATACCAGTTCTCATTGTATTTCCAAAAAACACAAGAAATTCAGACTGTGGTCTACATTATAGCAGCAATTCATACATTTGAAAATAATCTAGATACTTCAGAGATAAAACTTTAGTTGCTGAGAGTAGACTAATTGCAAAGTGACGTAAACTATTTGTAGGTCGTAACTGTCTGAAGCGAAAGTGCTGTATCTGTGATGAAAAATTCCAGTTGATTTTTTTAGGAACTTCTGATTGCTGATAATAACCTTTTTACAAAATCAAAAACAATAAATAGAGAAGCATTGCCCAACGACTTAAGGTCCATGAGAAGCTAGGTTAAATTTCAAAGACAATATGGACAGAGTTGGAAAATTTCGAAGTCAAAATTTTAATAGTTATATTGCAAAATGGTAGTGTTAAATGAGGCAGAAAAATATGTCACTCATGTACGTGTTACGAAGATGCATTGAAAAACATTTCTGCGAAAGCTTACTTCGCATGGAAGTCTTTAATAACATGCAAGGCAAGGGGATATAGATTATAATTTTGCATCTGGCTTGAGTATTCTTATGTTGGTAACATGAAAGGTTCCAAATGTCAAAAGGTAAGAAATATTATTACTTCCGAGTTTTCAACATTCCCATCAAATTCTCTTTTTGGGATTTAATGTTCTTTGCTGAAGGAAAATGTGATTGCATTCGTCATGTACTTGACGTGCAGTAAAACAAATATACTTCTTCGCAGACTTGATGCAATTCTAAAATGCTTCTTTCCGACACATGTAAATTATTTAGGAAAAAAACCAACAATTTGATTAACATCCAAAATTGGGTTTGAAAAATAAAAAAATATTGTTTTGTTGAAATTTAACTTTATCACTAAATCCTAATTTGTAAACATTTACCATCTGTAACGTTTACATAGTGCTTACGTTTTTGGAAGTTTCATCAAAATTCTAAAAGAATGTAATTTGGAAGATTTTCGCACAAAAATGAAAATATTGCGTGGTTACGTGCTAAAATTTATAAAATGCATTAATGAAAGATGAAATTCATGTAATAATGTAATCAAGAGTGGATAGATATGAATGTTTCTGAAAAGGTTCCTGCGAAACAGTAATGGAAAGTGCTCACTTAATGCACACAAATATTGAGTAGTTCGGAATATTTCCCAATTGAAATGTAAGTAATGACCAACAAGCACAAAAACAGGCAATTAATACCAATATATATTCGCGCAGACATTGATTATTTTTGTCGTAAAAACGATCGGGCCGTGAATGTGTTTCATAATGCTCATTCTTTTCCACTACAGACTGGCATTAATTTAGTCATTGTCATGGATACTCGCCCATTAGCATTGGTCGGAAAGATTAACACATACAGTAGACACTTCAAAACGAATGAATAGTTGTTTCAGTCTTCTTATCAGAGGAATAGCCATACCTTTTTATTGAGCAATTCATTGTTGAGCAGTCAGGTTCCAATCGTGTCTGACACACAATTTTGGAAGGCAGGGGAGGAATCTGGTTGTTTTACTACATACAATTAGGTATTTTTTGTTCAGGAGATATTAATTATACATAGCAGTAAGTAATGTGTGATCTGATGTAACTATTGTTTTAGGAACTAACTGCTTTGGTTTAACGCCTAGTCGCATCATTTCATTTATACCAGCAGAAGGTGTTAATGGCGTGACTGGAAACGTAAAAATGGACTATCCAAAAACAGTTGGGCGTGTTACTTTCTCGGGTGCGGGAGGCCAAAATAGCACACACGTTGTTTTAGAAAAACGAAATTGAATGACCTGAAGCCTGAATGTAGATGTCTCAAATTGATGGCCAAACCATGTTCAGTGCACTGAGAAGTGAAACGTGTTCGAGTTCTTTGCAGAAAACAGATCTTATTGACTTGATTCCACTCCATGAAGGTTATCTGGTGCATGGCCGGATGGCCGGTGATTCCATTGTGATAGATGTTGGGTACATATCTGGATATTGGGGGCATATGGGAATAATATGGTATCGTGCGATTTATCATGTCTGTTCTGTTTTGTTTCTTTGTAATGTCCACATTAAATGATGGGCGTAATGAAAAAAAAACCCCATTCTTTTGCCGGCTGGCTGAGCAGAGTTGTACTCAAACGAAATAAGCTTTTCAATGAATGGATATTCTTAAAGATGTTGGAAAGAAGCATTATGTTCGGTCATGTCTAAAGTTCTTTAAATTGGTCAGGATTAATCTTTATCCAGAATAAATGCGTGGGACTGGTAACCCTATTGATAAAAACCAGAACACCAAATAATTTTCCAATGCATTCAGCCATTGCTAGACTTTACATTTGGCCTTCGTTCGAGTTCGAAGTAACAAGGCGTAACTCATTTGGCCGCGTCAAATTAACTGAACTGTAATACTATGGTGTTTCCAAATAAAACACAACGTGAATTGAAATAAAGAACAGATACATAGTTAAAAGAAAATCCTGGACACCGCAGACACAGACATCACAACCGGTGAATATCGTTTTCGTTTGATTTAAATTAAATTTGGTGACTTTTGGAGGTTTTTATCTTTTTAAAGCACAGGAACATGTGCCTTGTCACCCCATTCATTTCTGGGATTGAACCAGAATCAATAAACTAATGTCGAAATGTTAATTTTAGTTAAAGAATTATTCTGTCTTGGGTATGTTTCTAGACTTCGGTGAATATTTCAAAACAGAAGCTTGCTTCGGGAATTGTGATTTCTTTGGTGTAAATAGTCAAAAGCAAACAATGTATTCGCTTCTAAATCTGGAACCTTTGATCAAATAAACGTTACTATCACAAAACTGCTTCGGCAACCTTTTATTCACATTTATTGACACAGAACAATACATGTTACAAACATGTAAGACTTTAGAATGTTTTTTGCTGCAAGTTTCATTGTAACTGACTGATAGGAAGAATGAGTTCCTGTCGTGTGTTACGAACATTCAATTACATCGCAGAAGTTAGAGTGATGATAATAACTGCAGTATGATCATTAATTGCTCCCTCAAATGAAACAAATTGTCTTTTTATAGTTAAGATATAATCTCTTACTTCCGTGTACAGTTGTATTTCCTCGTGGTCCAAATTGAGAAAATGGCAGCGGTCACAATGTCTGTGTATTGATGGATCTACTGCACTTCACACAGAAGTACATTCTATTTTATCACTTGAGACTATTTCTCAATAATTACCCCTTGGTTCTGAAAGCATTAATATGTGGTTAGTTCTTTGGTTAAGAAGAAATCGTGTGGTCAGGAGAAACCCTCTCTGAAAATGTTGGACATGGCCTTCCTTTACGTGGACTACCTGCCCAAATAAGTGGAGTTGGTGTCGTGGGGTCATAAAGACAAGGACACAGTGTTGGTTAGCGTGAATGCTGGTTTATTACAGGGGATCAAGTTGTACATAGCTTGGGTAGATTACTGAAGTGCCCGCTGGTCGGCTGGGGCATGGTATATATACAAGGTCACGCAGTGGCCTTGGCCTTGGTCGGGAGGGACTCCGACAGTTGGGAACAAAATTATGGAGATTACAAAGAAATGCTACAGTGAAAAGAGTGTCACACAATCTGAAGTGTTTCGATATCAGTGTTCTCGTTCTTTCCAGATTATAAAATGGAAATTTCTGCGTAGAAAATTAGTCTGATGACAGGATTTCGTCCAAGTGCACATAAAAGGGAAGAGTCAGACATAGCCCAAGGGACAATAATGTTCAGAGCAAAAGCTAGACAGCACACCTGTGTCATCATCCTGACACCAATCGAGACACTACATCCTCATGCCTGATGGTCAGACGTCATTCAGTTTCATTCTAGAGACCATCATTTTGAAATTTCTACATACAGATAAAAAGAACACGAACAACCGTATTTACAACACAATTCCTAGGAGCTTCTCAGTGACATACAAAAGAATGATCATCTCTCTTCTGCGTATTCAGGTTTTGAAAATGCTGAACATTATTGAAAATATCCGGTTTTCTGTTCATTAAAACCACATAATCTTTACTATGAACTGCAAATACTTAGTGACTAACATTACGAGAAGTGGAGATAAATATATTCATCCATTTGAATAATAAACTATTGAATGGAGTTTTCTAAGACTAGGTGGTCCTGCTCACGATGAAGTGACCATCAACTATATACAGAGCTTTTTCGGGATCAAGCAAATCTTCCATAAAAATGTCATGTCTTTAAGAATTCAAGGTCTGTGGGTGGCAGAGTTTTGGAGGTGAGTTTGATGAAGAAGACCTGATTTGCATATTGAAACACATGAAATCTCAGAGAAGGCCGAGCTGTCTGTTGTCGTTGTTGTCATCAGTGGTATCAGCTTAGATACATCAGGGGTTGGGAGCCGGTTTGAGTACATGAAACTTTAATGATTGCAAAGCACGAAACGTGCATTGACTTCTATGGAGCATCTGAGAGATGGATTTAAATCCATTCACAAAAATGGCTGAATGAATGTCAACCAAAAAATTATGGCCAAATATATGAATAACAGTAAAAACTATGAGACATATTTTGAGTTTTTCTGATGAGCCAAAATTGAGATTAACTCATCAACAGATAGGGGTAAATCTTCCAAATATGCTTTTGTGATAGAAATTTTGTTATTTCAAATATTTCTTTTGCTTCAATGAAGCTGAAAAAATTATGGCCAAATCTACAAGTATATGAGAATTTATTAGCATTTGCAATTTAGCCAAATGCATCTCATATTTCAGATTAACGTTTCAAAAGAAATCAAAAAGATGATTGCAAAAAATTGCAAAACACTTTAATGTAACTTCAATGTGTTTCAATTTAGTGCATTTTTAGGAGCACACAAAGGTTTAAAGCTTCTTGTAATCACTTTGTGATGGCAATCATGTTGTTTGTGCTCATCTGCACTCATGGGCTCACCCTCTGCTCTTGGCGCTCCACCCAGCTCCCGACCCTGTACATTAGATAATAAAGAAATGTACAAGCATTTTGATGCATCTGACTCTAACTTTTAGAGATTGTGTGGCCCTTGGTTTTTAATCCAATGACCTAATTTTTTAACACGGGTCAAAAACTGAAGATGTTTATGCAGAGATGTGTTTCAGATGATTTTGAGGAACTTTAGAGTTACCTATGGTCCCCAAATCGGGTCACTAGGCCAATGGGGAAGTTATGGGCCAATAATGTTGCTTAGAAACATATTTTGGTTTCCAAAATGTTTGAAATTAAATGAAGTTTTACATACCGACTACAATATAAGTACAACTTTGAAGATAGAGACTTAAAATTTGTTAGAAAGATTATTCAGGGTCCTAAATACACCAAATTTTGATAAAGTTATGTAAAATCACTTCCCAAGGAATAAAGCGGCCTCATTTACTCCGTCTTCTGTGTAGTTTGTCGCGTCTGTTACTTGTTCTTCAAGCCAATATCATCGCAGTACGGTATTAATGTCTTCTCTTTCACAGATTCTGCAGTGAAATAAAGCAAGCCTTCATCGCAACGTTTTCGAATTTCTCGAATCAAACAGGAAAGCCTGCTAACGGAGGCACATGCCCGCGCGCCTATTGTATCATCTGCTGTGACTGGAGGGGTCGGGGCTTGGCCCTTTTGCATCATGGGATAGGCTTTCAGTGCATCATGGAATAAGGACCCTCCGTAAACAGACGAACATTACCTTCCCGTTGTACTACATACACAGGCGGTGACAATATAACTTGAGATCACATTATGACGTTGCAATTGACAGAGAGGTACATGCAGATACGGTTACACTTCCACTAAGAGCTCCACTAAGCCTCTCAATGTTTGATAACTCACAAACTCTTGACAGTGAGACTCTTTCTTTTTTGGCCAATTTGCAGCTCTGTTTTTGCCACAACCATTGAAAGCTGTTTGAAATTCGAAGTAGTACTGTGGGGAATTTTAATTAATCTGCTCGATTGATTACTTAGCTGTCCCACTTATGCTGTTAAAACATATACCTTTGTTGATGTGGTCGTGAAGTCGCGGCCACGAAAAAAGGCAA
>JBCAUG010475987.1:0-15474 GCA_038406175.1 Haplosyllis leylae
AAACACCTGTGAAACTATTACCTCCTCTCGTACTACGTACGCGGTCGGTAATAATAGAACGCATCTTCACTTGATTTATCTGGTGACAGACTATATATATTGTACTTGACAAAGTACTTTCCTTTATCCGACAAGTAAATCTGATTGATTATTACCTTGTGGAGAGTTCACCTACAATTACCTGTCGAAAAAAAATCTACAGCAAATTTTTTTCATCGATGCCAAAGGTGTATCTATATTTGCACAACAAGTAGCTGAAGTTGCCACTTTTCAAACTTTGAAGGAAAAAAATCCAGCTTAATTGGGCATCACGTGAACATCACCTACAATGAAAACTTAACTCGAGTTCGTGGACTTGGTAGGGGTGTACTCTTTCTGAAAGGATAAGTCAGTTACTTTTTGCAAGAGATATGCCCATTATATTTTAATGGAAGGGATGGTTGCATTATATCACTCAGCATGATTTCCACCTTTGGAAAACGGTTGCTATTTTCCATACGTCCACAGGTAAGAAAATCCTTTGATAAAGATCACTTTTTTTGAAAAACCGTTGACAAGGTGTAAGGTGGGGCTCGGTAATTTAGTTAATGTATTTGTTTTTTGTTTTCAAACTATAACTATGGCCTAATATCGGCATAGCATGACTCAAGTGAAACTTCTTAAGTTGAAAAACTTGAACCGCAAACAAATAACGTTCTCACTTTAGGGGGCCAAGAAATTTCCAAATTTCGAACACATTTATCTTCTAAGAGAGCCGCAATGCCTTATTCACACAGGTTTAGCAAATAACACACAGAAAGGTATCAACTTTCGTTAAAAAGGCTGAAACCAAATGAATTGCTTTCTTTGTACTGGTAGTTTTGTGATTTGTGCCATTGAGTCTGAAAAAGCCCCGAGTGCTGTTCTGTACAAATTGGTATTTAATATTTGGGTTTGTCTGATGGTCAAACCCCTTCGAAAATGCATTCAAGTGCCAAGATCTCATCCGTCATTTTTGTAAATAGGAATACTGCACATACATGCGGTTAAAATAAATTCCACACAACCCTTAAAAACAACAATTTTTAAAATCAAACCAGACGTAATGACTAAACTGATATATTTTTAACAGGAGATTTGTAAAAAGATTTCTTGCAGGTGGATGAGTAGATCTACTTGAAATTCTCAGCAACAAATGCAATTAATTCTTCTCAATAAATAAATGGAAAAGGCGTGAAAAATTCAGACTCTTTTGCACAAAGATTTACAACAAAGAAAACAGCATTAAACTCTGAAAATATATTCTAGATTTGAAGTCGTTCTTCAGAGATAAGAGTGGACGAAAGTACACAGACTACTTGCACAAAATAGAGAGCACTCAAAAATTTTCAGAATGAAGATGAATATTTGTCAATTGAAAATAGAGAAGATGGGATAGTGATGTCAAGTCGTATTGTATCCCAATTTTGACATAGATGGAGTGTTCCAGCCTGGTGTTGAAATATGGTACCAGTGCGTTTTGTGCTTGAACAAATATTTTCAAAGTTGGCATAGAGGAGATCTTCACGCTTTAAAACCTCCTTTTCTTGCCAGAATATCTTGACCCTACAGCAAAGGTACAGGGTAAAAACCTTCAACTGTTTTTGGTTTGATGATACATGAATAGGGAATAAGAATAGACTTCTGTTTAAATCCATTGGAGTCTACCAATACGATAACGTAAAAAATTGAACGTTCGCAAAGGGAACTTCCTTTAGCGATTAAGAACACATGTTGTAAATATTAAATACTTGTTTCTGGGTTTGTATCGTTTTTGATGTGTTGTAGGATTTGGATCTCTTTCCCTAAACTTTTTCGATAACAAAAGGATCTTAATGGAACAGTCAACTGGCTTGTTTTCATTTAAAAAGAAATGATCTGTGATACAGGCCATATTAGTCTTTTTTTCCGAGCAATTTACACAACATAATTTTAAGAATTGCACACAATAACATGCAAAGAAATTCCCCAAATTGTTTGTGCAAACTATACTGTTCCACTGAACAAAATTATAACCTCATTTTAAAATGCGTTTTCAACTGTGGAGTTACTAGGAAAAATGGCTTATTAGCATTCATTGATAAAGCACAATTAAATGACCAGGGCCAAAAGGGCATAATTCATGTCGTGTAAATTATTCGAAAAACAGCAGGGAATTTCCTTTTAAAATGCCTTTTCTACTTTATCCATGGACTCTGGTGGAGCAAGCTAATTTTGACTTGTGAATTGGTAACTCATGACTCGTGTTTCTTTAGTATAGTAATTAACAATTGATATTTTTGAGCACTAAGGAATCTTTGATTTGATTATCAAATAGGATACTTAACATAAGTATAAGATACTTTGCAAAAATGTTCACGCTTGAGGCTGCGTTAGTTTTGTAAGTTTTACCACTACTAGATTTTCATATTAACCGTCAGTTTTCCTAGCTAGCACATTTGCAGGGTGAACAGATAGATCAGACCCAATAGCGATGCTTTATTCCAGACAC
Source organism: Haplosyllis leylae (assembly GCA_038406175.1). Lineage (NCBI taxonomy): Eukaryota > Metazoa > Annelida > Polychaeta > Phyllodocida > Syllidae > Haplosyllis > Haplosyllis leylae. Next base: position 2,510 of record JBCAUG010475987.1, read on the forward strand.
ACCTTTCTTAGCACGACCTTATGTGGTCACAACAGCTGGATTGTGACATAAAGGGATGCTCGTCACCCTGACTTACCCCTATTACCGAGCACCCTGAAAAAGCTAGTAATGAACTCTCAAAGCGGAGAACATTTTTATTGTTTGTGGAAATAGTACATACGACAATTGAGCAACTAAACTGTGAATAACAAAAGACACATGCGAAGCCAGGTGTTTGCACAATTGAAGCGGTAAAAGTCTGTGAAGCTTAGGAAGAAGAGAACTTTAATTTACGGGGGGAGGGGGTATTGGCTTATCGTAAGGTCAGGCAAAAATATCACCAGAGCACAGGGTGAATTCAAACAGTTCTACTGATCACTGTCCATTCAATTTTTGTTACTGACCGTACAATTGGTGAATCGTGAATCATAGAAGTTACCTTATTGGTTTACAGACGGTTTTTGGTTGATTTTTTTTTCACGCGGGGGGAAAAAAATTAGCTCACATGAGGTTGGTACATGCAAGCTGACAATTACCTGAGGTGGGATTGGATCCACACAAGGTCAGATTGAACATAAAAAAACACCAGAAAAGTTGGAAAGCTCAAAATTCCAGTATGGGTGGAGGGGATCTTTGACAGCTATGTAGATCTATCTAAGTCAATTAGATTAAAATGAACATTGTAAAACTCAAAAACAAAAGAGATAAACCCACAATATTCCAGTTTGGGTGGAGGAACCTTTGGCAGCCATCTAGATTGATCTCAATCTCTCTAGATCTAGATGTCTAGGTTGATGGATAACAATGTAGGTTGGGAGGGAACAATGAAGGCTGGGTCTCATCCTGCGTAAGGTCCAACGAGTCACCAAAGTAAAATTCTTTACTCCTTGATATTTCATGTGATTATTTACTTACATAATTATATCAATTCATTTTTAAATTTATTTGTTGAATACTGTTAACATTTTAATCATGCTAAATTAGCATGAAAATTTACTCAACAAAATAATTGGGAAAATGAAACGATCGCTCGGTTCCATTTCCTCTATTTGATTAAGATAAGAATCAAGTAGATGTTTAAATGTTAAAATAAATTGTGCAAAGTTTGATAATTCATCATGACCATACCATCCATAAGTAGATATGCAAAAGTCTTGAGGACCGAAACGTGGATACTCATCTTTTGTTTGTTTTTGCTTTATATTCGGTATTTGTTGAAGCGGATCCAGGTAGCAAAGATAAATTATTTTGTAAAGTTTAAATGAAGACCCAAACCACCACCAATGTTTGTCCGCAGGTACGTGGATCGAAAAGACTTGGCTGCCACACTGACCTCTATACAGTCAGCAGGTGTTGCACCAGAGGTGAATCTGAGGAATCCATTGCACGCAGGCAAAAAAGCATGCAAGGTATCCACCCTGGCTTTAAAACCCAAAACAGATGTCACCAGAAGTACAAAACAGGAATATCAGTGGCCCCACAAAAATGACTTGTGTCCTCCAAAATTTTTTTACAAGAAAAAAGTTTAAATGCAAAATTTTATTCCAAGTCCCTTTGGTCCACCGAACGAGATATGTATCTAATTCCTATTGGTTTACCAAGATGTATGCGTGGATCTTTTCAGAAAATATTTCTAACTTTCCACACGTGACATTTTACACCCTGTAGGAAGAATATTCAATTCTGACTGGTTCGCAAATAGTTTTATAATGGTTGTCTATGAAATAATTTTTATTTAGTTCAGTCAGAATTTGGTGTCCAAAACACGAATAAAAAAATGTCCTCATAGACAACCATTATAGCACTATTTACGAACCAGTCAGAATTGGATATTCTTCCTACAGGGTGTTTTAGTTTAAACTTCATTACCACTTCAAGCGAAAATAATAAAAATCCAACACAGCCAGACTTATGATACCATACAGCCCATGCATAACAATTAATTTTAAAACCATTTAGCACAGAACATTTACCGATATTCTCTGTTTTACACAACTGCCAAGCCAGGGCACACGAGAAAGAACACAGGGTAAAGTGTTATTTAAAAGGATAAAGCTCTGTTTACACTTAACGTCTGCGTGTCCATGTGCGTCAACGTTTGCATCAAGTGTTGTATTGAGTTTATGGTGACACAAACACAAATGCAGAGAATGGGTCTGAAACCATTTTCAATGTCTGCATTTGGGTCACTATTGACACCACACAAAACTTGATGCAAACGTTGACACACGCGGACACGAACACGTTAATTGTAAACAGAGCTCTAAACACACACGTATCGCCACAATAATTCCCAGATATCCGTCTCAACAGACTTGTCTTAAAGTGGGACACAACAAAAAGTTCCTTGATCGGAATTTGTGCGTAAATTGGCTTTGTGGTACCATTGCGGAAAGTCTGGAATATTTCAGCATTCCAGTTCGTGTGACCCAAGTTACTAATTATACACAATTAACTCGTATTAATGGAAATGAGGTGTAGTGATTAATATTCTGTCATTTCAGGTTTAAGTGCTCGAAGGGGAACATATAGGAAACAGTGTCTTTGTTTAAAAGGATTACAAAAATACTCGAATACAGCATGCAGAATTGAAGAACATTCAGGGGAAGTTTGGAGATTTACCAAATTATCAGTAAATGCCTACTCGGAAGCAAAACGTATGGGAGACTGACTTATGGCTGCTGTACATTGTGTCAGGAAAACCCTAAGAATTTTGAAGACGATTCATATTGATAAAAACCATTGTCTGCTACTTGTATAATAAGTAGAGGGAAAAAGTTGTGTTAAATAAGGAAACTAAACGATAATAGTACTTCAATGGAAAATTAGCAGGTCTAGACTGAAAGGAGATAACAAACATTGAATCAAATATCAAGTACATGGTGCTAGCTAAGAAAGTCAAGACTTTTTACCAGTATTTGTTATATTGATAAAACCAGTATATACCAAGTTGTAACCCACATTGAAGAGGGAGAGAGATGCAAACACATGACAGTCTGAATCGACCAGGGTCGTTCATGTCGTGATAAGAAGGCATATGAAGGAAAAAAACTTGCTACACAAAACTACCGTACCCACCATCAACAGTTTCCATCAACTTGCCAAATCATGCAATAGTTATTTGAAAAGTGCGCCATTAGCTAATTGCTGGAATACCAACTTAAGCACATTTACACCAGAAATCACGACTGTTTCTTTCGGTGACAAGAAATTACGAGGCACACGGAGAACATCAGGAGATGGATATTATCACTGACATCATGTCCGCAGAGTTTCACTGGGGTAAGAGCAATTTGTTTTACTTCACTTAAGCGATTTAATTTGTTTTCTTTGGCAACATATTTTTGAGTATGCTTTGAAAACTTAAAATTGGTTGTGGAATATCAAGATCAATAATGTAAGTACATTAAATAAGTACATGACTCTTCCTTTCAAAAGGAAGGTTTAAACGAATCAGGAAGTATAGATGTATGGCAATTTAACGATACCGTAGGGCAAAGTAGTATGTATATATAACAGTGTAATGTAGGTTTCTCTGAAACTGTTTGGTCATAGCATCCTGGATGATTTCTCGATGACAATTTGTTGCGAAAACAAGCTGGGCCAGAAATGTATCACAAGAATTCAAGCAATAAACTTTCTCATCTGGAGCAATTCCAAAAATAAATAAATCTGCATTATTTAAAATACTATATCGTACTTAACAGAATACGAAGCAAATTTAATTTCACAAATCTCTTAGAAAAATAGTTGTCATTAGATAAGATTACCCCCTTCAATTATTTGATTGAAGTTTGTTTTCACCTGCAAATACCTTTCTACAAAAAAGAAAAAGTTGAAAACCACTTCCCTGTGGCTCTGCTTTATCTGCCTAACTGACTAAGTGTATTCAGTTACGTACATACTGTTTTTTCGGCTTAGAATAATCAAATAATATTTACTAACAACTATCCTAATACAAGGTAGACCTGTTCTCTAAGTGCCGTAAAGTGGGTATTAGTAGAAAAGGCTTTATCTTTCTTTCGGCTCAACAAAGGTGAGCAATTGACATTGTTTTGGGCAAGAAAGCATAATGGATATATTGTGTTACATGGAGTATAGCGGACTTTATGCAACGAGGGGAAAATCTATGTTGAGAAATTAGGCCAAAATGTAAATGATTATTTTTCTGTTGAAGTATGCAGAAGACCTAAGACTCCAGATTCAAACTTATTTCAGAATCTACAAACCAGAATTGGTAACTTTCTTAAGAATAGATGAACAAGGTGGTACCTCCCGATATATTCAGTCTCCACAATGTACATATTAATGTACTATGTCCATTTTATTGTGGTATACTACCCCACCACTACCTGTACATGATGTACCGGGGGAGGGGGTGTAACATGCCAATTTTTGTTAAGAAAATTTTACATCCCACTTCAACCGTGTCTATCATAGATAGTCTGGTTCAATGTGAATTGTTCTCTTTAATATAAAAAGTGTTGACACATAAATTTTGCGCTTAAGATTTCTTGAACGACCAACAACGAAAGACAGTTCTGAAAGTTTCCATTTCGCAATTGCATCAGCACGCAATTGGGATATAGGCTAAGACTCTATGTCATTTAGTCTACAGAAAGCATTGAAATTTTTGAATGTAAAAAGTTTCCTCCAAAGCAAAATTGTTGCATTACTGTAATACTCTTCAGAAAAAACAAGTGACGGAAAACAATGCCACCTTTGTTACAGGAAAGTCATTCCCACAACAGGATCGCTAAAAAATTAGTCCATTCTCACTAATGGCGTGTTCACACTGAGCAACACCGAGAACGATACATGTGCAAGACCGATGAAATGGCTAAAAGTAACCAATGGCATCAGTGGCAGGGTACCAGTGCATTGTGAAGTGTTCTGCATATTACAGTGGAACCCATAATTATCGCTGTCTGTGTCGGTCTCTGTATTGTTCTCAGTGTCGTCCACTGTGAACATACCATTACGACTAAGTAAAATAAACATTTGATTTGCTTAGCCTATTCGTTTGTCGGTAAGACAGCAGATCAGATTTGCTCATCTGAAATACTTATACAGGTTCTGTTGCAGGAAAGCTGCCTGATTCGCATTAATTTTATCAGAACAACAAGAAAGTAAATCGAATGATGACTGGATAATATGTATGAATCGTTCGCGTAATGTTGCAACTGGTCTCTCTAATCTTGTAATGGAAATGCAAGTTTGGGTTGCCTGCCAAGTGACATCATAAAGAGGATAAATCATAATGTAATACTGTCATAAATAAGAAACAAATGGCTTACGCATTAAAACTTTCATGCACATTTCAACGCATAGTCTGCCTGGAATATATACCTTATCTTTTTCAAGTGTGTGTTATTGGATATTACTCTTATCACTGCTGAGTAAGATATTGGAAATATTGACAGTAAATCACTATTGTGAACTTGAGCCTGGCCGAAGCTTCCTTTTGTTGCAAAAAATCACCGGAAAATAAGTAAAATGCCTAATAATTTTACAGCCAAGTTAGTCCTGGGTGTGACAGTTGGAGTTTTGGTCAACGTGTTCTTCGCCGCCTGCTATTTTCGCAAGAAGAAGAAGACAAAACGGAAGGAAGAAACGAATCAAGGTAAGAAAATATTAAACTGTGAATCACAAGGGTAGACTTACCTTCATTTGCAACATCATAAGATAGATCAAGGTTAAAATTGCCCATTTATAAATTCAAATAAGGTTACTTTTCAGTTGAGAAGCACAGAAAGCAGAGATAGACCTAACCACCCACAGAGGGTAGCGTGAAGAAATGGGATGATACTAAGGGAGTGTTGACACCGAGCGTCAGCGTCGGCTGTAGCGTTGACGCTTTGGAAAGAACACATTCGTTTCAGTTGGTTAGTTCAGACAGAGTGACGCTGAAGCTGACGCTGGAAAATGGCTTCCAGACCCATTCCAAGCGTCATCGCTAACGTCAATGCTGCCGCTGACGCTGACGTTTAATATGAATAGGCCTTAAGTCTCAGAAAAAAACTCTTTTGCAGAAATAGAAATTATCCCGCCACTAGAAGATGATACCTTAGGTGTAATAGATAAATACGAAAAATTACACACAGAAACACCGACCTCCTACACAACTGGGAACAAAACCGACTTCTACACGACAGATACAACTAACCTCGATCTTCTAGAACAACAGCTTTTCGAAAATGTACAAGAAACTAATGTCGTGAGGTAACGAAGCTATTTTTAAATTAAAAAAAAACACAAACACCATGAAAAGGAAATTTTGTATAATTTCATTTAACGTCGATTCAAGATATTCATATAATTTTCTGGTTAACCTTTAATCATGTTAATTTCCCTTTTGTGTACATGCGTATCTTTTATTTATTTCAAATGAAAATATGCGCAAATAAAAGGGATATGACAAGTTTTAAATTGATATGCACAGCTTGTTTTGATGAAGAATGTGTCATATGGCATTAGCATTGCGTGGAGGTTCATGTATCTGCACTCTCAGCCAGCACGCCACATACACGGGTGAATGATGTGATTATTCGAAATTGTTTAAATTTTCCATAAATTAAAAAACCGTTTAAAATCCAGAACGGAACAATACCCAGAAAGAAAAGCCGGAAAAGATGGAAGAAATGAGAAACAAAGTGGAAATCAGAACAGCTTAGCCAACGCTATAAGACAACAGGTTCATAGATGTCATACAGCTATTGGTATGAATATTTTAAAGATATATTGAAAAGTGTTGGCTATATCATATTTAGATGTACAGAGAGGTATTGATCAGTATCGCACACAACGTTCTGTAACATGTTTCTGAAATATAATATGGGAAAGTGTACATAATGTGAAAAAATAATAAACAAGACAGTCCTCCTGCGAGACCACAAGAAGCAAACCGCCCGCGGTACAGTCCTGTCCTGGGCGGTATTCTTCTTCTGTCCAGGTCCTGTCTCAAGTACTGTCTAACCAAGTCCTGTCTGGGGAAGGGGGAGGGGTCCAGGTCCTGTCTGACAGAGTCCTATCTAGGGGGAGGGGGTTACCCCATACAGGGACCTGACCAGAGGTACCCCCTGCCCCCTCCCCGGACAACAACCTGGGGGTACCCCCCTCCGCCAGACAGAAACCTGACCAGGGAGTACCAGACAGACACCCGTAAAACATTACCTTCCTCCCGCCGGCCCCCGTGGCGGTAAAAATAAAACATTTAAAGATGAATAACCCAGTTTGTCTGTGTGTTTATTATTTCAGTACATTTGCAAAACCGACTCCAGAATGAAACCAGCAAGAGACAGCAGGCTGAGGAGTGGTGCAGTATGCTGGAGAAGGAGCTTACAGCACATTTGGGAGCCAGGCAAGCAGCCGAAACCAAATGTGAGAAACTCAATCAACGAATCAGACTGTTAACGCGAAAGCTGAAATCACAAGAACGCGTTTTAAGGAAGAGACAAAAAGAGGCGCGGCAAAACAGCTCGAGGGAGAGTGGAAATAAACATGTTGCCAGTAACGGTCCTGTACACAATGGCGAACTGACTGAAGCTCCAACCGCTAAAGATCGGGACTTGCAGGAGGAAGAGAATCAGGAAGATATTTGTGATGAATGCACGAACAGTTACACTTCTTTTGTTGAGGATGACGAGCCCCATTTTGCGTCCGATCTCGACGAAGATAAAATAGTTGAGCCTCAAGAATTGCAGGTAAATAATTTACTTTTTGTTTATTATTTACCTTTTGAGAATCCCGGGAATAGAAGTACCAATCGGTGACACATTGATCTTTGGTTAATGAGGTCTCAAGCTCCTGATAATGCTTACTAATCCGATTGACAAGCTATATATCCAGAAAAAGACAAAAGATTATTCAATAAATGCGTAAAAAATATCGAAAGAGGTATCATTTCTTCTGAGCCAATCAGCAAAAGGCGTTAATACATGCTGTCATACTTTCAGAAAATAATAATTAATATCTTTTCATGAACCCAGTGTAAAATTAGTAAGGATAGATGTGATTGGTACTTTTTGGGGAGCAACGACCAGAGGATTATTTCCCAGAGGGGGAGGCGCCAACCCCTAAGGGCCCGTTCACACCGAGCGTCAGCGGCAGCAGCATCGCTAGCGTCAAAAAATCAAATGGGTTCCAGACCGATTCTGGAGCGATGCCGCTAGCGATGCCACTGCCGCTGCCGCTGCCGCTCGGTGTGAACATAGCAATTGAAATCAATGTAACCCTTTCTTGACGCTGACGCTACCGCTGCCGCTGCCGCTTGGTGTGAACGGACCTTAAGGGGGTGACAACCTACTATCTGACCATTTTTTTCCAAAAATTGCATAAAAATGAAGAGATTTTGGCCCAGAACGGGGGGGGAGGGGCAGTCCGAGATATCAAAAATTTTTGTCATCGTTTGTTGAAATTTTATCAAGCTGACCAGTTCACAAGAAAGACCTCAGCTTCGAAATTTCTGCCGTATTATGATAACAGTTCTAAAGACCAACAACCAAGGTTTTCACAAACTCTATTCAATATAAGAATGCCAATGTTGCCATTTGTGTTTTAGCCAAAACAGCAGAAGTTAAGTCTTTTCGTTGTTATTAAACTCTATTCGTCGTTTTTATGTGATGACAACAATACTGGCGGAGTACCTATCAACTAATGGTTATCATGTATCCGAGGTTTTCACAGACTCTCCACAATACAAGATTGCCATTTGTGTTTTAGCAGTGCCATTTGAAATTTACTGGACCACTGAAGAATCCAACCTTGAAATGTAATCCTCATATACCCAGTGATGTCATATTTTGCATTTACTGATACAATGCAATTAGAAAAAAGAAGGAAACAGCAAATGTATGGGAACACAAAAATGGCAATATTGCCACTATTGCCAATGTTGTGCATTTGTGAAAACCTCGATTGCAACTCATTACTTTCAGAAAATAATAGAAGCTGTGGATGAAGCTAGTGATGACGAAAATGACCAGCAGAAAGCAGATAGTGAGGCTGAAACGGATGAAGACATAGATTTCGAATCAGACGAAGAAGAACCCCGATCAGGTAGAAAATACAACGCGGTAATGTCATGACACAATTAAAACAAAATTAAATAAGATTCTGTGCACTACATTGATTTATCTTGAGTTAAAATAGCAAAGTAGTATTCTGTCAAACAGGTGAAGGAGTGGATGACGTTGGTGGATTCGAAATCGAAAATGACGTAATGCATCAACTTGTTGCCAATGCGGTTTGTGGTAAGTTGACCCATTTGTGTCTTCATGAAAATACAAAATACATTTCTAACAGCATTTCTGAATGCAGGAAAGTGACAGCAAAAAAATTTTGTGCTCATATGAACTGTAACCTCGAAAAGCTTGAAACGTTTTAAAAATCTCTGTTCAGGTGATCTCAGTGATTTGTTGCCTGGAGAAGCTGAGGGTTCAGACGAAGACAGCTTGTCAGATCTTGTCGCTGCCAATATGTCCAAATATCCCGAAGATGAGGAAAACGAATTTGTTATTGATTCTTCAGTCCTGGAAGAACTTAATGAAGGTAATGGAGTAATTTTCTCATAAGTTTCTTTCAAGTTAAGAATTTCGATTTTCAAAATACATACTTTTATGAGACAACGTGAGAAACAGGATTTTGTATACAATTTGACCAGAGATTGTCGACACTGGATTTTGTTACAAAGCGCTGACTTTTTTCTTTGGGCAATAGTGGCTTCACATATTTACAATGCATTTCTAAAATAATGGAAAATATTTACCATAAAATTGCGGACATATGAGAATAACTGAAATATTTTATTTTACTTATTATTACTGTTAATGCTTTACCGGAGTGAACATCATTTGATATTATTTTAATAATCCTACTAACATTTACTTTTGTAGGTGACATTAGTTCTGAATCCATCGGAGACACAAAGTCAACAAGAGAATTCTGGGAGAAGAAAGCCACAGAGCAAGAGGAGCTTCCAAAAGAAACACAAGAATTAGTTTGTAACGAGCCCCTAGAGAGAATTAAAGGCAGTACAAAAATCAGGAGGGGAGGCAGCTTCAGAGATCCCCCTACGACCTCAAAACTACCTATTCTAAAACCCAGTGGAAAAGAGTACTCCCGAGAAGCGGAAAGCGTTCATACCAGATCAATGAATCCGGAAATACAGGGACCTGATAGCGGTGAGGAGGGGAGGAAGCTGAGTATAGAAGCCATGCGGGAACATTGGGAGAAAAATCAGCGTCGGTGGGGTTCAAGTCACGTGATAAACACTGGCGACGATGACGCCGATAGCGGAGCCCAGGGGGACTGTTCAGTAGAGAGCGGGCTAGACCATCTGGAAAGGAGTGCCGACTTTAAACATTTGAAAGAACAATGGACGAAAAAGAACGAGGAGGAGAAACTCGGCCGGTCCGAGGTTGTTGATATAAATGAAAATACAAAAATAGACAGGGACAGATCGCATGGGTTCCAGGCTTTAAAAGATGAGTGGGAATCAAAAACTCACGACCCTGACGAAAGTTTGTGATATGTTAAGTCGTTGTTTATATTTTTATGAAAACAATATCAATAATTCAAGAACAATATCCAAACATAAATAAATAAAAGCATTGTACCTATTGCAGTCAAATAATTACGGATGGAATAGATATATTTTAATTTACAAAACATTCCTACGCAGTTACATGGAACGTTTTTTGCAAAAAAGCAAGCTTAGCTTGATTTTGATTATGGAACAATACAGAGAATTGTACATTACGCTGGAATAGCAATAGAATATTCATGAACTTTGCAATTGGGACTTGTTTGTTTACTCATTGTTGAAAAATGAAGGAAAGCCTTGTACGAATGAGAATGTCTAAAAAAAAAGTCACAACATCTTTATTTTTAAACGAAAGAAAAAACAATGCAAAAGTTACTTCACGCGAAGATGCATTCAGACGTTCAAGATTTTATTATCAAAGGAACAATTCATTTTATATTAACTTCCCGAAACTATAATCTGGGGTCAAAAATGCTGTCATGAGTAATCCTACATGAATAACACGGCCAAAAATGAGGTTGAAACTGATACTAATTGACTTGGCAATTGCCTCATGAGAATTTATAAAGCACGCGAACACCCCTCTCAGATTAGTTCTTTCATCATTTTGAAACGGAGAGAATCATAAATTTGATGGAAATTTTTGTTGCCGTTTTCATAAAATATGGGCAACTCATACGAATAGCCGAAAGGAGGTCCCAGGGGTAATTAAAAAGGAATAGATAATAGGGTTTTTCACGATAGGCAAATCTGAGAGATCTGTCAAATCTGACAGAAACAAAATTCTATTTTAAGAATTATTACAATTTAGAATTTAAATGTAAGGGTTATTTAATATTTCAATTACTTGCTAGATTGTAGGTACATTGTTCAATAATTAACACAAACAACAGCAAGGAGTAGAAATCCACTTAAAGCTCTGTCAGATTTGACAGATCTGTCAGAAATGTGTATTGTGATAAACTAAATTGAAACAGGTAAGCGGATATAGTAAATTTTTATATCCTGTCAACGATTATAAAATATCTAGATTGTGACAGAAATGTTTTGGAGTCCTGAAAGGCTATCTTATTGTGAAGAAAAAACAGGCGAGCAATTTTTCCGGGAAATGCTACAACTGTGAAGGTAGTCTGAAGTACTCACATCAGGACGTCTTTTAATGAGCTGAAGAACATTTTAACAAGGCAATTAAAACTCCCAGATTGACGAAAACTCATGTAAATTTTGTGTTTTTCTGTTGTTATTTTCATGGTCATTAGACTTAGACGAAGTCATGCACATTCTCACAAGAGGAAAATTGCCCTTTTTGTTCTTGAACATGGCAAACGTATCTCAGGTTGCAGAATGAAACAAGTGCAATCTGAAATGTTTATTGAATCATTTCAATGTGTACTGTACGGATTATAACTGTAGCACAACTCGTCATGAAACAGAGGCTGGCAACAGCAATGGTTCTTGTTTGTGGTTTCGGGTACCAGTTTGCGAGTTCTGGGTACAAGTTTTTTGTAATGCGCCACTTTTTTCGTAATGCGCCCACCCCACCCCGCAAATGTTGTGTAATGCGCCAATGCATTACACAACATTTTGATGCATTACAAGATTTTGTGGCGCATTACAAAAAACTAGTACCCAGAACCCGCTAACTGGTACCCGAAACCACAAACAAGAACCATTGCTTTGCACGGTCATCATGAAACACCCTGTGGGAAGATCTATCAAATCTGACTAGTTCGTAAAACGTTTTATAATGGTTGTCTATGAGAAATTTTTTTTGTTCGTCCTTTGGACACCAAATTCTTACTGAACTAAAAACAATTTTCTCATAGAAAACGATTACAAAACTATTTACGAACCAGTCAGAACTGATAGATATTCCTACAGGGTGTTAAAAAAGATCAGGATTTTTCTGGGAAAAAATTGGCCAATTTTAAGTCAAACAACTAAAGTGTTATTTAGTTGTTTCCTCTCTTGCCGAAGCAACTTGATTTTTTGACATTTCGCTCCTGTAGTTCTGAAAAATATCACAATTGTTCGACAGAGACAGTTGTCATTTTGAACATGACAATCTGTGTCCTCGGGGAAAATAACTAATACCATCCAATTTGCAGCAGATTCAATTATGTGCAGCTCCCAGTGTTTACACCGCGTCTTTGCGACTTAACTTTCTGATATCTTTCGATGAGGATAAGTGTTGCTAATGTATGGTTTGAGGGCAAATGAATTATTATTGCAACTTCGTCAATTTTGCTTGAAAGGGGGTAATAGGTGAAATTTACTGGACCACTGAAGAATCCAACCTTGAAATGTAATCCTCATATACCCAGTGATGTCATATTTTGCATTTACTGATACAATGCAATTAGAAAAAAGAAGGAAACAGCAAATGTATGGGAACACAAAAATGGCAATATTGCCACTATTGCCAATGTTGTGCATTTGTGAA
>JBCAUG010476098.1:0-30163 GCA_038406175.1 Haplosyllis leylae
CATGAAAATGAAGAAAATTTGGGCCAGAGGGGGGGGGGCGCGCGTCCCTCGACTCCCAATGTAGATCCGCCACTGCTGCAGGTAAGTAGCAGTTTTGGGATATATCAGTGACAGTATCTCTTACATATTTATGACAGTCACCCTTGCCATCACATTAGTGCACAGCAGCAATGTTGCCCCGAAATGGAATGAGATTTAAGAAAAGAAACATTTAAACGAGAAAGTCCTCCTGCGTGACCGCAAAAGGCGTACTGCCCGCGGCATATCCTGTCCATAGCGTGTTGTGTCCAGGGGAGGGGAGGGGGTACCCCTGTCCAGGCCCTGGCTGGGGAGAGGGCAGGAGGTACCCATGTGCTGGTCCTAACTAGAGTACCCCCTACCACCTAGCCAGGACCAGGACAGGGGTACCCCCCTGGAAGGGACCTGGACCAAAGACTAGGGTACCCCCTATCCCCTCCCCCTGTCCAGGACCAAACAGGGGTACCTCCCTCCCTGCCCCCCAGAAGGGGCCTGTGACCAGAGTCTTGGGTACCCCCTCCCCCAGGAAAGGACCTGAGATCAGAGACCAGTGAGCAGGGTACCCCCACTCCCCCCTTCCCCTGTACAGAAAGACAGAAGCCTGTCAAAACATTACCTTCCCGTCATACCTTCCCGGGCGGTAACGAGGATTATATGGTTGGGATAATCGAACAATCAGATGCTTTGTTCAGTTCTTTTTGCCTAAAAATTTCTTTTTGAACTGAACATTTGTCGTCGGATAAATCTAGTCAACTAGATAATAAACTTTAGTTGAGTCAGAAATTACTGATTTCAACAACCAGTTTGAACTGGTTTAAGCTAGTTTGTGCTCAGTTTTGAGAAAATACTGATCAATTTTGAACCCAAAAATGACATGGTCAAACAAATTTTGAATTTTTTTACTATTCCTTGCAAAATGAAAACATACCGATCAATTCGATTAATGATCTCATGTATTTTGCTGAAACTAGGTCGTACCTGTTGACGGCGAGAGTAGTCACCGTACGGTGGTATCCAGGGCGTATGTTATTGTTTTGATTAATTCCAGAGACCAATTACTTTTAAGGGGTGGAACTTAGTACTCAAAGAGACCAATGAATTAATACCTGGATCCAACATGTGACCTTATGCTGGAAAAAATTATTGGATAATGACCTTTTGTTTACAAAATTTCAATCCCTCCACCCCTCCCTCCGTCACACCCCGGATACCACCGTACGGTGGCTCTTCACCGTCAACAAGTAAGACCCACCATAAAAATGGTTCAAGATGTATTCATATGTTAAATGTATCACGTAATAATTTGCTGCACATGTATTTAACATTTGACAAAATGAACGTTGAATTTCAGCTTCAGTTATGGGACACCGCAGGTCAGGAACGCTTCAGAAAGAGCATGGTGCCCCACTATTACAGGAATGTTCATGCAGTCATATTTGTATATGACGTAACGAGGGTGACGTCCTTTGAAAATTTACCTGGGTGGATAGACGAGTGCAACAGATACAACTTGACAACCGACGTGCCAAGAATCCTTGTAGGGAACAAGAGTGACATGCAGACAAAGGCCGCCGTGACGACAAACCTAGCACAGAAGTTCGCGGATGCTCACAATATGCCACTGTTCGAGACTTCTGCCAAGGATGACGACGAAGCGGATCACGTGGAGGCGATATTTATGACACTTGCACACAAATTGAAGAATTCCAAACCAATGATGCCCCCGGATATGGGATACGTTGGTGCTAATAATCATTTTACGATTGGTGAAAAGAAGGAAGAAAACGATACTTGCCCCTGTTAACTAGCCATGACAGTTTTCTGAGAGAGAAGAAATAGTCTTAGGTTCTAAACGAGAATATGGATCTTGATGTACATCTGTTTATTGTGATACTAGACTAGTAATTGTAAGGTTTTCTTTGTTTTTTTCTTAAATACAGAGGTATCAGTGGGATATTTTTGAAGATATTTTTTTCAAAAACTCATATTTGACTGTAAATACATAACATTCTTTCTTGGGACTAACGATATTTTAATTATACGTTCATTTTGTTCCTGTTACTCAGATGTGTAAAACTGTTATATGGACAAACTTTTGATTTTTTTAGACTGAGAATTAATATATATTTTTGACTGTTACATGCCGGCGAAATCGTCTGATTTCTTGTTCTACTCTATGACTTTACGTTTGCTGCAAAGCACTTACTGCACGGATTTTACGTCTTTTTTGAGCACGTACACCAATAATCAGAGAATTAAAAGGAATGTGTTTATTATACTGTATACGTACACACGTCTGCCATGCAAGTAGTATTACTTTTGAACCGCTAGTCTTCCTTGTTCAAAACTGTACATATTTATTGCTGAAAGCTTTGTATAATCGAGCCGATTCAAAAGTGTAAAGTTGGCTTTTTGTAAGGTAAGGTGTATCCACTGATCAGTATTAATTTGTTGCAAATCTTGCAGTAAATAGTAAAACATATGAGGCGTTATATCATTCAGAGCACATCCAGTTAAAACGTAAAAAAATTATCATGTTTTTAGATATTTATTTTAAAAGTGTCAAACTATTTACCTTCACATGGTGCGTTGGTGCCTGTGAAAGAGGTAGCCCCAAAATTCGTTCAGTAGACTCATTTAGTACTTCAGATTCATTCATAACGTAAACAACGACAGCATCACTGTGGCTTGCTGTGTCTATATTTCGTATATAGTATGTTGGGTCTTTGGGTACTTCCTTGTGAAGTTTATGCATGGAATACTCCAAAAGTCTGTGAATGCATTACTCAAAATAGCAATATGCACGAAACGAAAACGCTTTCTAAACCTCCTTCCAGATATTCAAAATCAGGTCTCTTAATTTTGTAAAGATTTATCGGAATATAGGGTGTGACTTTTGTGAATGGAAAGGGGATTTACTGTTAAAAGTAATAACTATGTACAAGAAAGAAACTATTGCTCTGTTGAATATTACATTGTTATTCTGTGGAAGGTGCCTTCCATATTAAGAGCGTAAATTTTATTGAAACAATGGTGCAACAGGCAGCCAAACTCCTGTACAATAATACATGTGTAATGTATCCTTACTGAAGTAATTGACAGTAATTGACTGAAGTAATTGACAGTCATTATGATGGTGCCTGGTAATAATAAGTAGCATTAAATGAATTACAATCCATGCACAGTAGCACCTGCCTTGAACAGCTCCCACATTGAACTTGATCATGACATTTACCATGACAACAAGGAATTATTTATTTGAGAATAACAACCTAGTTTTGTTTTTGCACGTTGTTTTCGTTCAATTTAGGCTGTTGTACAAAAACGTTTACGAAGTAAAACAGATTTTGAATTACTCGCATTAATATTCTGATCCTCATTGTCGCAATGATTCTTGTCTTCACGATAAAAACACCTCTGTTCATAACTGTTTACTAACATTCGCGTTCATGTTAAAATCAAAACATACTGAGGTTATTACTAGCAGTTCATTTTTAAGAGAATATTTTATATTTATGGGCGTTGCAACTGATTACGGTTTCATACCTCGTAAATATTTGGTAGAGATATCTGTATCCGAGTGAAATTTCAAATCTAGTCATGTTTAAATTTTGTTTGGACTGGTATAATATTTTTTTTTTGATATCAAGCCAACTATGAAGGCAAAATGAAAGATCAAGAGTAGACCATTTATAACTGGCTCTGTGAATAGTGTTTGCACTAAAAACTTCTCGCTACGACACACTTGTTGTTTCACGTTGTTCACATAAGTAAACTATTCTATTGCACGTAATTCAATGAAAATCGTAAAATAAATACCAAATAGTGCCAGGATGACTATTTTTTATATTTTATGACGTAAAAAATTCATGAGGCCAAATGATCTATTCATAATTTATTCAATACGAAACGTCACGTTTTCTGTGCAATGTCAAAACTCAAAATGTAATTATGACTTTCACTCAATTAAATATTTACTACATTTTCTGAAGAGGCTAATTCTGATGGTGACGGAGTGGAGAATTCAATAAACTTAAATCTTCAGAATTACTGCTTCGTGTTTTTTTTCATAAGCTTTTGAAAGTAAAATTAAAACTTTAATATCATGTGCAATATATCAACCATTTTCTTTCCTGTGAAAATAGATCCCAAGAATTTTAAAATATCTCATTGTCCGCAGAAGACAAAACAACATCCAATTTGTGTACATGTTTTTATTTACTCGACAATAGATCTAAATAAAACGCAAGGAGTAAAAGCAAGTTGCATATCACAGTAGAAAACGGGATCTTTTACGGATTGTGTGTTGGTTTCTTCTTTGCAAAATTACATACAAATAAGTTACAATATGATGATAACAAAACGAATGTTTTCAATCTTGATACTCCAACAATATTAGAACGTAAATTAGCCACGTGCCAATAATTGGCAGTTTTGAAGGAAACATGATGACAGAGAAAGACAATTACACGAATACATAAAAGTTCCGCATTCTCATCAATAATATACATGTACAGTCAAGCTAAGTTGTATTAAATGACGAACAAATGCAAAAGCTTTGGAAACAACAGTGTATAACAATAAGAATACTGAATGCGATGCAATGAACAGTAGATTCTAAATGCGTTGGAAATAAAACATTTACAAAGCATTTGATATGCTGATAAAATACATCTTTTTCTCGGAAAAAACATTCGTACAACTTTTGGAACTTTGTCAATGATGCTATTTCATTCACATAGTTTTCTTGGTTGCCTTTATAGTACGCACAGCACCTGTCTTATTAAACCATTGCATTGTGGGGTGATTTAATTCTGTCGGTTACCTGCCTTTCAGGGGAAGTTTTCAATGTAATTTAAAGAGGCCTTACAAAGGAGGTACCAACGTATTTTAGGATTTCGTAGATTTTATGGTTTATTCACACTGCCAAACACCGAGATCGAAACAGATTTCGATCAAATGTGCACAAAACTCAATGGAAATCTGCATATGTCTCTATCTGTCAGCAGTACGAACACTCCCACACAATTCTATACCAGTCTCTGTTCCTGTCACGGTGTCTGGCAGTGTGAGCATACCAGTTCGTGGATGCAGTATTTTCTTGAATTTTACTGTGAAGTTTGGTCCATAAATTCAACTGTAAAACGTATCTGCAATATGAAAAAGACGTCTAGGAAGCACAAAGGAAGAATTAATGTACGCAGCACAATAGATTGTCACAAATACAAAAAAAAAAAATATTTGTGAATGAAAGCCTAAAGGAATATATTTCTAACAAAATGCATGTGCTGTGTAATATTTGTGCAGTAAAACATACCCAACATTTTAATCGAGATACATAACTCACCAAAATGAGTTTCTGAGAAGAACAATCATCCTCTTACCATGTGAGTATCCTAATACTGGTAATACTCTTGAGAGAGTTAAAGCATGAGATTACGTTCCCTATTTCTTTCAAACTCAGATCTTTGCCTCTGTAAAAAGACCAAGGTGCTCAGATTTGCATGAACTCGCTACACTGTATTTACCCTCCATTAACGATAATATGGGTCAAGATAAACCAAGCAATACTACTTTAAGAAAGATTTCCAAAGGAACTGGTGAGTGAATTCTCGCATTTCTAGTGGATTTCAATGATATGCTACAAAATATAGTGAATAATTTAAATATATATGCGAGGCTTAATATCTAAACCATACTAGACATGAAGCTTTCTCACTTCAATCCCATGTAAGGTTGCCAGACTCCATTCAAGACAAAATTCCATGCGTTCTCAACCTTTTCTCTGTGTTTTCTTTTGGTATTAAAATGGCATTTATTCCACATATTTCCCAGATATATATACTGCTAGTAATCACAATAACCTCATTCCATTTCTCAGTTTACCAACTCAAAATTTACTACAAAAGTCAAAGACCAGAAACATCCTACCACAACCGTGGTACGTAATTCAATTTTTGAAACTTCAAAATTTCCCCTGTATTGGAGGTAAATTTCCAGCTTAAAGGCAAATTTTAATATTCTTTGGCCAATTCCCTGTGTTTTGCCTGTCTGGAAAAAAGAACATCCAAATTGCTTGTTTTCCCTGTGCCGTGGCAACCCTGCCATGTTGCCTACAGCGAAATAAGGGTTACATCAACGGACGGGTATACTAAAGCTGCACATCTGATGTGGAAATGAAACGATTTTAACAAAGGAGGAGGGGTCTGTCATATGATTCATGTAAAACATGGTTGTAATTTTAAAACTTGTCTCGTGTAAAAATTCCTAAACTTCCTCTAATAATTATTTGCCTCAAACACAAGTCTCCAAATTATAAGTCATAAAAATTCAAAATTATCAAACACAGATTTAACAGTGGTTAATATCATTTCATGTAAAAGCACTGATATTTGACAACAATTTGCGCGAAAAGGATCTGATTTTCATAGGGACTAGAATAACACGATCACTGATCAAATCATATAAGAAATGAAAAACATTTCAAACAACAAAAGTGCACAATTACACTGCACTTTATAACCTCCTCGTAATCATGGTCTGAGATTTAAGAAAACGAATTCCTTCACCTTTCTCTGCGCGATTGTAACTTCACATTTTTTTGCAAAACATAGCAGTGTACAAATATTTGCAGGATGTTTGCAGTGTAACCCTTCGAACAAAATATCTTCAGCTCCTTTATCAATTATTGCAACTACAATTATTCTCTGATCACAATAAATGAAGTGCATTTTTACAGTAAATATGTAATTTGCAATGTGATTTGCTATTCCAATTATTACATTCCCAATAAATTCCCAACAACTTTAGTTTACAAAAACAAAATATACATGTAATATATTCATTTTGCTATAGCAATAGTTTCTAAAGGAATATATGCCAAATGCCGTGTAGGAAACGTGTACTTTGGGAATGTATGGCAAGGTATTCATTTACAGGGGATATTAATATGCAATGTATGACTTTTATAACAGAATGTGGACGAATCAATCAAGGGAAACATTAAGCTGGTTCTGATCTGATCTGCTTCTCGTTTCCAAACAAAATTCTTCAGTAGTGATTGATACTCACTTTGTGTACAGCACATTACTTTGCAGATGTTCCCTTTGCCCAGACCATAACACTTAACTACAATTCACCCCAGGATATCCAAAAGCGCATTTCTCTTCAAAAACTTACACAGTAAAGAACATAGCTTTAACATTATGAGGTAGGCTACAACTAACATGATCATGAACTACAATTGCGGTTTCTGTGAAAGAGGACAAAGCATCGAGTGTGTCTACCGCAGCATAATTGAATTTGAAAACGTTTCTGGCATCCAGATCCTATCAGTAATAGTCATTCTAATTCAGGACAATCTGGCGACTATCGCGAGTTCACCCAGATATGAATTAAGTTTGTATCGACGACTTTTTACCTCTTCAAAAACATTTTTGTTTGGAAATCCCAAATATATTTCAGTAACAATAATTTGTAATAAATAAACCAGGATAATAACTAAGCGAACAATCATGCCATTTTACAGCAAT
The DNA here is from genome assembly GCA_038406175.1 of Haplosyllis leylae. NCBI lineage: Eukaryota > Metazoa > Annelida > Polychaeta > Phyllodocida > Syllidae > Haplosyllis > Haplosyllis leylae. Next base: position 7,551 of record JBCAUG010476098.1, read on the forward strand.
TCATGTTTAACGACGAAACAGGGCTTGATCCACCATCGACAAAGTCTGTTGATGATGTCCCGAAAGCTGGATGAAGGTCGTTTTGACGAGCCAACTGGGTTAATTCCTTGGCAATTTCTAAGAACAGTCTATCAACATTGTCAGCTTCTTTTGCCGATGTTTCCAAGAAATGCATATCCTGACGCCGCGCAAACTCCTCCCCGATGTGAAGTGGAATCTCCCTGCCGCTGGTTTTATCATTCTTATTTCCTGTAACAAACACAGCCTTTTGATAAAACCGGAAATGGGTTAGTGTATTTTTCTTGTTTAAGAGAACGAAAGGCTCTACTTATTGTTGCTATTCACAACGTTATTATAATTTACTGGAGATGCCAGTAAAGTGCTAATTCATTATTTGATCCGATCAGTAAATTATTAAATGCAATTTATATACCTACGTGTGAAAAAAGAGAGGACGACTGGGGTGGGTGGGGAGTATCATATTTAACTTATTGTTCATTCTTCTGGGGTCATGTATTTTATTTTAAAAATCAACCGACTAATTTTTCTCGAATACTGACATAATTTTGGAAAACATTCGCATGTAAAATCTTGGCATTATTAAATCTTTATTTCAGAAGTCTTTCCTCTGCAAACCCCGCTGGAGTCGATAACGCAAATTATTTTTTGGTACAAGGAAGTCCTCCTGAGTGACCGCAATAGACGTACCGCCCGCGGCGTAGTATCACTCTCTCCTCTGTTCCCGGGCGAGGGGAGGGGGGGGGGGGGTTACCCCTGTCCTGTCCTGGGGGGAGGGCGTACCCCTGGCCTGCCCCTGTGGAGGACCCCTGTCCTATCCTGACTAGGGTACCCCCCTACAGGAAGGACCTGGAAGGAGACTTTGGACAGGACCAGTGACAGGAGTAGGTACCGGGTACCCCCTCCCCAGAAAGGACATGGGACCAGATGCTGGGAAGGGACCTTGGACCAGAGACTGGGGTACCTGTCCCCCCCCCCAACCAGTGGTGAAAAAACTGAAAACATTACCTTCCCTCGTATTTCGTACGCGGGTGGTAATGAATACCTACCGACAAGATATGTAAGAACGTTGGAACTGGCATACATCTCTATTTCATTAAGCCACTGCGGAAGACAGTCGAAGGTTGGTTGGCAACTGATGTCGTACACGAGAATGAGTGCGTTTGCAGAGCGGTAATAACTCTGCGTGATGGACCGAAATCTCTCTTGACCTGCTGTATCCCATATTTGAAGCTGAGGGAAAGTGAAGGGAAAAAATAAATACTCTGCTTGTCGTAAGTACATAAAGTTATTTTAAATCGACTTAGTTTAGCCTTTTGTAACCTTTAAGTCATTCTATGATCGCATTCCCACGTTCGCTTTAAGCACTCTTTTTTGGGTCTACTTTTCTTTTTGTTTCGAATTTTGCTAATGGTAAGCTCAAAACATGTTTCGCTTGTTTATCCGCACAAGCATTATTATCGTGTGATATGTCTTGGGTTAGCGATACGGACATAATGTAAAAGGTCATGTGTCTTAAAGCACCATACAAACCTTGACCTTGTCGCCGTCCACATCCACTGTTTTTATCATGAAGTCAACACCGATTGTAGCACCTTGTCCCGGGGGAAACAAGCCCTGAAAAATATAAAAAATTCATTGTAATATTTACCGACCGCGTACGTAGTACCAGATGAGGTAATATTTTCACAGGTGTCTGTCTGTCCACAGGAGGGGGGGGGGCAGGGGGGTACCCAGTCCAGCCAGGGGGGTACCCAGTCCAGCTGGGTGGGGAGGGTACCCAGTCCAGCTGGGGGGGGGTACACAGTCTAGCAGAGGGGGGGCATGGGCAGGGAGGTCACCCAGTCCAGCCAGGGGGGTACCCAGTCCAGCATGGGGGGGGGGGGGACAGGCAGGATACCCAGTCCAGCCAGGGGGGCAGGGGAGGTACCCAGTCCTGCTGGGGGGTACCCAGTCCAGCCGGGGGTACCCCCTGCCCCCCCCCCAGAAAAGTTTTTTTTTCTTCCCCGGGAGAGGTTTGTTACGCTGCGGTCGGTGTGCCTCTTGCGTTGACGCAGGAGGACTTTCTTGTAAGTGAGATAATATTATTTTATTATTTTTGCATTGTTTGAAGAGCAATTCACTCGACTGGGTGAATTGAATTTTTTTAAGGGACGTCCATGCGTTTGGAAGAACATATGTACTTTGCTCCATTAGGACCTCCATCGGACCTCAGTGTATAACTTTAAACTTCACATACACATACCCACATGGCTGAGAAACTGCGAATTTAACTTGTGCGGGTGAAAATCCAGCTTCTAAATGTAAATAATTTTTTAAATTTTCTCCGACAGCAAAATTCACTCATTAGAAGTCACCAGAAGTCCGAAACAGGGGTATCAGTGGCCCCACAAAAAGGATAAGTGTCCTCCAAAAATTTAAATAAAAAAAAAAGTCCCTTTACATAAGACCGGATGAAATTGATGTGTTATCTTGTACAATAAATAAATTGTAGTATGTCAACATATATCTTCCAAATTCTGTAGAAAAAGTTTAAAAAAATTTCAAAAAATCTACTCATTATCGACGAGTGTTAAGATTATCACTGCCTCACTGATCGATGCCACAAATGATGATGAACATGTAATTAAATTCAAAAATACCAAATGGTGTCTAACTAATGCAGGGTGTCGTTGTGACGGATTCGGGGGTAAGGTGGTTCACTTTTCTCTTTCAATTTCATGATTTTCTTTCCGGAGAAGCAACAAATCCCAGATGAAATGGTCAAAACATAATATGTTTTTCACGTTCTTTATTCCAACTGAAGGGCCGTGCCTGCACGTGAAACTTCTTTCTTTGGAATTAAACACATGTACACTTTGTCTAACCACAATCTTTGTTGGCTCGAACATTTTTTTACCTCGGGCCTGCACACGATTTTTAACTTTGGTAGCAGACAACAGGGTAGCGCAACAATGTAAAGACTTCGACAGTTGCTGGCGGCTACTAAGTGAAACATTTCCATTTACGGACTGTGAACGCAATCTTTGCCACAAAAAGTCAGTGCAAATTTATGTTTACGACGTGGGAAGACGCATAATCATTGCCTTAGTAACTACCGTATGTGCCGAGCACAAGTACATGACTGACCGTGTAAAAACAGCCAGAGCCTTGGAAAATAGATTAATTATCGGTAGTACCTATGCGCTTATGCCTTATGAGATTGTAGGCTTGTAAAAAAGTATAGATTTATTACTTATATATCTCAAATGCACAAATTATTACAACAGTACCAGTGACAAGTTCTGCCTGTGTATTGTAAAGCACTACCCACACCAAGCGAAAGCGAAAGCAAAAATAATGTCGCCTTTGCTTTCACTTTCGCTTGGTGTGGGTATACCTATACAAATCAATGTAGTCCTTCCATGTCGCTTTTGCTCCAATGGGTCCAGAGGCAATCAAAGAAGCGACGTCGCTTTCGCTTTCACTGGCGTGGGTAGACCCTAACACTTACGTGGGATTGAGGCTATTTTTTCACTCCAAATTTGAAGTTGCCGTGTGAAGTGCAAGGCAGATTTAGCTGTGTGCGAAATTTTGAATATGAATGGCATTATCTACTTGTCTGTTTATCCCACAAACAAGGAGAATGCATGTTTTAACAGTTTTAAATAATAAAGTCTTGCTAAACAGTCAAAACTCATTCATAACTAAAACGATGTATTCTTTGACCACAGTTCGCAGTGGTCAAAGCTGTACATTCATTTATCTGTTGCCACCAGACAAACTAAATACGGCTAGAGCGTGAGCTGTAGCTCAAGTTGATTTGATTATCATCAGGGAGTAATGGCATGAATCACAGGGGAACATTCAAACTACTTTTATATTGATGTAAGTGACTGCCTTATTGGATATTTTCATTAGTAAGGTTCCAAAGCTGTTTGCGTCAATTTCTTTTCTACTATCTCCAGCCCGTTGTAATATAAAGTTACAATTCTTTTGCGTCGTCTTCATATTACAACGGGCTAGAGATGGTAGAAAAAAAAAGGGAATTGTAACCATATATCAGTGTCAAAAAATCCAAGCTTAATCATGTATAAATTCCGATGTAGATAATTTTAAAGCGTCATATAACTCACAATATATTTTTGACACAATTTCCACAAGCTAATTAACACTCACGTGTAAATATACAAAACATTTGTCAAATCGTTACCGCAATAGTTTACGTAATAATGTCTCCTCGTGATGGGTGTGACGTTACTAAAACTGAACTATAAACTTACACTGTATTACAAAAGCTTTACAGAGCTGTTCCAGAATAATAAATGCTAAATTCTCTCTGCTACCTCACAACTCAATAATTTACAGAAAATGCATATCTACTGAACGCATGAAACTCTCTGAACATTAAGTCTAAGCTCATCACCTCAAGAATTTTTGGAAAAATATATACGGTAAATATGTCTCGGATCACTATCTTACAACTCCAGAATGTAAAGAGCGTCAAAAACAAATTACAGGTAATATGTAACTTTGTCTTTTCACGACTCAAGACCAGAGGATTTGAAGACTGATTCTTCATTCAAATTCTTGAAACAAAGTCCATGATCTCCCACCCCTTATAAAAGAACAACTCCATTGAAGGTAATGCTTTATCCAGAGGTTGAACAGGGCCTGTACCGGGGCTGGGACAAATTGGCTTGCATAATATTTTTAAAGTAAAAGCTTTCACACACTGAAGCTTGAAATGTACCTGCCACTTTGCCCATACTATGACATTAGGTTTGTCCCAAAGCCAGTCCCGGTACCGTACAGGTCCAGTTCAAGTTCTGCCTGAATCAGCCATAATGGATGATTCTGCTTATGCATGATTCTTATACATATTTTCTTGAGAATCAGTCACGAAAAAAGTAATAATCTCCTTTCAGAAAAATGTCAAACATGCAATCTGGCATAATGTTGTAATCGTAGCCAACTGACAACGATTGAGTACATGTACAACCGGACGAAAGGAATTGCAAGGAAACTAAATACAGCACACCAGCGTTACAAAAAAATTTCTTTTTCTTAATTCAGTTCCCTGTTTTTTTTTTTTTCAAGGCTTGTGCTGTACAAGAAAGGTTATTCTAACATTAGGTTGTGGAAGAAGGTAAATAGGCAAACGGAATTCTGAGTGTCTAAAACGTACCGTACATATTCTAAGCAAGATATAAACTCACCTGAGTGAATCTTCTGACAAGACAAGTCTTTCCGACTCCTGCGTTACCGATCAGCACCACTTTAAACAGATATTTATAATCCTCCATTATTGTCCGATGTGTTGAACTGAAATTACGCAGATTAAACATCAGAACAACTGAATCGTGACTGATTGCCTAAAAGTGAAAACAAACTGTTCATATATCCTACAACACATAACGAACCTTTTCCTGCTTCATCCAACTGAATTAATCCACCAATATTGGGGTAAAATTAATCTTATTTACTTGTTTTGAGACGACATTGAACATTCACATGGCTATTCAAAAAGGAAAATGTATAATTTATATACTTCTCAAAGGTCACGATGGTGTGATCGTCCTGAATTTTACAAATTTATTGGATTAACAACACATAACGACTCACCTCAAATAGAATTAAACAGTTAGTCCATGGAAGAAGCTTCTCTTAAGTCTTGTGATCCTTGGTGAAAATAACGAAAACAAATGGCTTCTTGACTTCAGAACTAAACTCTAAATAAATCGTGAAGTAATCAAACCACACAACACGTCCAATTTAACGACGTGGATGTTTACATGGTGGGGGAAGATGTTCACAAAAATATTTTTTTCACTGAATGACACATCCTATTGATAGGCTATTCAGTTCAACAGTCAATACGAACCGGAAGTCTTCAAAACTGGGTTTAAAGGTCAAGGAAACATCGTTGCAATTACGAACAGGGCGTAACGAGCATATAAATGATTTATATCAAAATAATATTCGTTACAGACTGAACTGGTGATCACAAGATCATCAACTGCCGAAAAGCTACAGACAAATATAAAAATTCAAGCACAAAGATCCCAGAAGTTGGTTGATAATGTGTGCCATAAATATCTAAAACTCCATTTATAGACGGCAACTTCTCATATTTGGTTCTGCAGAAAAGAATTTGTCTGTTCCTTTATTTTTAGATCAGAGTAATTGTTATTTCGTATTGATAATACAAAAAATATTTATAACTCAACCTTAAATACGTATTCCCATGTTAATAATTTTCGAAAGTATCCGGATTCTGAGCTCATCTACCAACCTTCATTTTTCAATTTTTTTTATTAACCTTAACTCATTTGTAATGTTTTATACAATTAGCTTATAATGGTAAATAGGTCACCTTGTGACCAATCAAATGATAGGTCCCATAAGCTTCGATCTAATTGGGCGCACCGCCATCTTGAATTCCACAAGGAAGAAGACTCGAAAACGTCACAAGAAGATTTTTGGCCAAGTTCTACTAAGATGACGGAACAAAGAACTGTGTAATGTATGTCTGCAGTTGAAGAAACCGTTAGGGCAGTAGAAGACCACAATAAAAATGGTGGAAGAGGTGATAGAAGAGTACAAATCGTCACTGGCTGACTTGACCTTCAACAGCAAAGTCCACATCAGCGTTTTGACCATGCTGGCGGAAGATAATGTGCAATATTCTGAGCATATTGTGCGAGTAATAGAGGCACACTTAAACAAGGTTTATTTTAGTTTATTTTTACGATTATCATATTAATGTTTTCTACCATTTTAAGTGAGTAATTGGGGATTTAAATTGGGAATAACAGGTTGTTTCCGAAAAATTAGTACACAACTTTTGAAAAGCCAAATTTTAGAAATTGAAACGTTGAATCTAGATAATTTATTACGGTGATGCGTTTGTGTGTAGGTTAGTGAAAATAAATTACAGATAATATTTCAACTGTTACTTTTGTATAGAAAATAAAACTTAGAAAGTACAGTGGACGTTTCTACGGAAATTAAAATTTCGCGTTAATTAAATTTGCGAACTTGTGATTTGTGTTGATTTTACTTGAGAACCATAGCAATAATCGCGTTGCGCTAAATACGATAAAAGTAGACCCAGTATGTCTAGATGACGCAGTTTTGGTGTCCAAGAATGAAACCCAAGATGTCGTTTGCGTGAACCAGCTGTTGGTAGTGATCGGAAGATGTACCGATAGGAAGGCACAAATTCGTCAAGCCCTTTCTGCATGCCGTGTGTACTTTTCGGAAGTACGACAATAACGGTCGTAAAAGAGGGTACATCAAAAGAAGATGTATAGGACGTGCTACATTTCGGACACTGAGAAATGGAATCTCAATTGGTCCGTTGACCATGAAATTCGCGTCAAAAAAAGAATTATTTCAGACCTAAATTGGTCATTTCATTACAATACCAGGAACAAGGTGCATTATTCGCTTGCTGCTGTCGAGCCGAGGGTTTTCAAGTGAATCGATTCCTTACCTGAACCCGTTACATATTTATTTACTGAAACATCAATTTTACACTCGGGCAGCTTTGCAATCGCCTTGTAAAACACCAGGGGTAGATTGTGCTGATTTTGCTCCACCAGCTTTTGGGAATAAATGGTCCAAATTACACAGCAAAACAGCCCTTCTGTTCCAGCTGCAGCAGGTTATGATCAACATGATCAGAAATTGGACGGAGGAATAGGTTGAGACCAGATTCAAACTGCCAAGTGATTCCTTTATGTAAGGAATTTAGCTGTGACAGGAGGAAAAGCGGTAACTTAATGCGTTCAATGTGTAGGGAAAACAAACGATGGATATGGGAATTTGGTGAAATATTTCTCTTGTGCTTTTTTTTTTCGCAACTGGATGAAATGTTTTCTTATGTCTGATTGCAGTTGAAGTTTGAACGCCACAGAGGGTTTCAGACGAAAGTGAACGACATTAGACGACGTGAAGTTCGACATTCGAATCTGTATCTGAGCACTGTGGCAACATGTGGAAAGATTCGATCAAGGATTGGTGACTAGATGTTGCCAAGTAAAAGGCGACGATACGTCAATTCTTGGAATAAAGTTTAGAAAATATGTTTTGCAAATCCTTTTGCGTGAACAAGTTGCTCCAGTGCTCAGATGAAAGGAAACGAGAATATTCTAGCTCATTATGTTATCCATGAAATGCTTTTATTTTGAAATAGGTTCCTGTACAGTTGAAGTTAACTGTCTTGTACTTGGTCGATTCCATCATAAAGAACGTGCCAGCTTCCGACTATGCAAAACAGTTCTCAAAGAATCTCGTGGCGAAATTTTGTGCAGTGTTTCATCAGGTTAGGATGCTATAAAAGCGATTGTCAACAAACAACTGTTCTTCGGTATTAAAGTATTCTTCCCACAAGTCTTCAGCGTACCCATGCATCCTTCCATTGGTCCATTTTCCTTACTAAGCTTCTTGAATTCTAAATAAAATGTAAATGAGACCTTCCTGGACGAGATTTCAGTGCCGGCGGTTTCGTATTTTATTTCAAGTAACCTCCGCTCTCTTTTTTTTTTCTGTAATTTTATGATGCGTTTGTATGAAGATGTGCGTGCCAGTAAATAAAAAATGAATAGGCTTACTGCTTTAGTTATATACTTGTTTAAACGCTTAGGAGAATCGAGAAAAAAATAAAATGTTCAAATATTTTTCACTTGGTTTCAACTTTTAATAGGGGATGAAATCTGTGCTGATCATGATACACAAGGTGGTAATGTGTGAAGTTTTTGGTTTGCGTTGCACATCTGTGAAACTTTCTTTGTGTTAAAACCACTGCAAGATCAGATAAAATTACGTTGATTATCGGAAATATAATAATTGATACTTATCCGCGCATTTTCTCTGATAGGCAAATGTCAGTCGGTTGAAAACGGATGTTTGTAAATGTGCTGTACTGAATTTTCAGATGGGCAAATATCTACTGGATCAAAATAATAATCTCGTGTGTGAGTGGTAACGTTTGAGATTCAAAGAATTTTCTGCAACTTTGAACCGAACGGTTACAACGGCCACTTTCAAGCACAAAAAATTACGTTCTTTAGTATCTACTTGTTTTTGTGTTATAATATAACCTTATTATCAATCACAGTAACATCCAGCAGAGTCGGATTCACAACCGTAACTGGGAATTCGTTGCGAGCGAGTGCTTTTTGTAAAAATACTTGTATTGATATTGTCAATAATTGTGTGCAAATAAATGTGCTCGTTGTAACCGAAATCGTTGCAAGCAAGAATCGGTGTAGCTTTCCACTTTTCAAGTTTGTAGTTAAAATAAAGAAAATATAATCCGTGTGTTTCATTGATTATGCATGTACCTGCTCCTGATCATATTGCATCTTTATGACCGATCTACAAAAAGACGAACTGTGTCCTGACGTAAATGTTTCCATTTCTTGAGCAAGAATTTATTCACCGTTTTATTTTCAGTAAGACACGACACACACCACCTTTTGTATCATGATATTTTTGTTTTGACCTTCTTCACATATCGTAGATCCCTTTATTTTTACATCCAATATGAAAGTTTTGACTGAATGAGTTGCCGCCAAATCCCCAGATACCGAAAGGAATTTTAACAGATTAGATATTTGGAAGAAAGAACTACAAAACGAAAAAGTCTAAAACCAAATAGACGGCAGAGCAGTTTTCCCCCCCTTTTTGGGTTTACTGGTGGTCAAAATTGCAACATTTCCTTTGGCTAGGTTGATGAGAAGACGCGACAAGCAATGTATAAACTGAGGGGCACCTGGTCTGCTGGAAAACCTCCCATTTTCCCGAACGACCTTCTTTATTCCTTGGACACACAAGTGCGGAAGATCGATCCGGCTTGGCCTGTGATTGCTAAAAAGCCGGAGTTGGCACCTCCCCCGGTGCAACCCGTCACAGGACCGTCGGCGGATGAACCACAAACTCCTACCTCTATCCACGTGAACCCGAGATTTCTGGTCAAGGTACGTAGATCTAAATTAAGAACCAATGAAAGTAAAATTAATTTAAAACTAACCAACCGAGGGAATATTCGGACGATCGGTTTAATAAGTGAAAACCAGGATTGCTGAAGGTGGGTTTAGTAAGATTTTGATCGTTAAATACGTAGGAAAAGCTGGAAGCGGACTTACAAAAAGAGAAGGAATTGGAGAAACGGCGACAACAGGAAGCACAAGAAACGCTGATGCGCCAACAGTTACTTGCCAAACAACAGGAGCTTTTGAAGTTGCAACAACAGAGACTGGAATTGGAGCTTGCAGAGGCAAAATCACGTCTTGAGAATCAGGAAATGGAACTGAAAGCCAAGAAAGTTACTGAAGAGGTAGGAAACAATCAACAAATTTTTCACATTGTTTATCATTACACAGTGATAGGCTAAATAATAATGGTAAAATTAACACATGATTGAACTGATAATAAATTTCCTTTTTGCTCATTTTCAGACGACCGCTGTTGAAGAAGCTGTAAAGCCTCCCGTCGTACCTCTCCTAGATCCCAGATTGAACCGCGATCCAAGGTTAGCCAGACAGAAAGCAGCCGCCGCCGCATCTTCGTCATTGATGCAGCCGGTGTCCTTAGCTGATGTTAAGGTGACAGTACAGCAGCCAACATTGATTCCACCGCATTCTGTGAAACAGGAACCTCAGGAACCTGTGCATCCTACGTCAGACTTGCCGGTAGCAGAAGTGCCACAAAAGACTCGACCTTCAGATCGTGTTAAAAAGGAACTGGAAGAGGCTGCAGTACCCAGCCAATCAACTGCCGAGACGCAACCCACAGCCGCTTCTACCTCTGTCAAAAATTCCGGAAGTGCCAAATCATCTCAAAAGCGGAGCTCCACATCTCGTGATAAGGACAGTGGTAGTTCTAAAGGCAAGAAAAGTCCTACTGACAAGAAAAGCTCTTCTGATAAGAAAAGCCCTACTAACAAACGTGATAACAAAAGTGGAAAAAGCCCCGAGAAAAAACGTAGCCCCAGTGGAAAATCTGTTCGAAAAGAATCCAATGAAAAGAAAGGCGCGACAGAGCCAGATAAAAAGGATGAAAAGCGAAGTGGTAAGAGAACTCCAACGAAAGGGGTAAAGCGTTCATCAGACGCTAGTGATAGTAAGCGCGGATCAGATGACAGAGATTCAAGCAGAGATGGTCCGAGGAATAAGAAAGCCAGGCGAAATGAACGAGGATCCAGCAGTCCAACGTCAAGGGATAAAGATTCGTCGAAGGGTAGAAGTGACAGAAAGGTCGACAGAACAAAACGTAATTACAGAGCACGTGGAAGTAGAGGTGACACCCCGGACTCCGAAACTGAAGTACGGTATCCTGGCCGTTCAAGGTCAAGGTCACCTCATAGGTCATCAAGGTCACCACGTGGTGGATCCACAGAAGGTGATCCACGAGGGAGAAGAGTGTCGGATGATAGAGTGCCACCTTACCCGAGAGGGAGAGACATTGATAACTCGCATGAACGTTACCCGTAAGTAGTAAAGTAAAAGTTAATTTGCCACCTTGCGAGCAATTTTACAATACAAACAGCTCGATTTCCCTTTGAAATGTCTTGCCATTTTTGTATCGTAAAGTTTCAGAAATGTAGCAAAATATTTCCCAAGGAGTGAAGAAGTAACCAGACAAAATAATTTTCCTTCATAAATTTAATTGAATTTTTAGTGACAGGTTCAATGAGGATAATGACTACAGACAGCTACCACCTTTACGAATTGGACAAAGGCCAGGTTTCCATGGTGATGGTCCCATGCCACCCATGAAGAGTCCTAGCAGTGCGAGGTATGGTGATCATTCAGTTGATTTTTAGAAAAGAAAACAGACTTTGATTATAAAACAATATTCAAACATTGCCAATTTTGAAATGTCAAATAGCTGTATTTGGATAATTCTGAGATGTAATTTAGCAGCAATTCTGGACAGACAAATATACCTAGAGTTTCGGTATTTCGGATAATCGCCCTCGACTTTTTGCTTTCAGATGGTCGCAGTTCAAAGCAAAACACGCAGAAAGCTTTCCATTTCAGCAGCCACGTCTCAGTATAGACCTTCCGCAAAGAGGTGATAGAATGCGTGATGATGTGCTGAGTCCACCACTCAGAGATCCATTTGACCGAACGCCACACTTCCCAGTGTCTCCAATGGTAATGAGCCCAGATTCAGAAGAAATGAACATTCCCAAACCACTCTTGCTGGACCAAGCTAATGAAATTTTAGCTGAAGCTGATCAACAACTACGCTCTGGTAAAATGTCTCATGAGCAGCACCAGGAGATCCTCAAACAGTTGTCCGAGCTTTACCGACTCCAGAAACTGAAACTTCAGCTTCGTGAAAACCGGGAGAAGGAAGCGGCATCGATGACGTCACCGCCGTTCGACGGGCCACCACGTGCGTTAGATTACGAACCCGGTGTGGCACTTGGACAGAGCCCCAGCAGAGCAGAGGAAAGGCGCGGCTCGGGTCCAGTCCCGAGACACAGTCCTCCCAGAGGGGAAGAGCCTGGGCGCAGCCCTGCAGATGTACCAAGGCAAACAGAAAATAATGGAGCCGGGGAGTCGAGGATTTCTCCTCCAGGACGTGTGAGGGATTCACCGGGCAAATTGGCCCTGCTGCCAACTCCAGATATACCACCTAGTCCAACTGCAAATGAAATGGCGAGATCAACACAACCGGAAGATGATAGAGAGCATGGGAGACCGCCACATCCAGGTCCCAGGGAAGGAAATCGTGGATCGCCGCCAAGAGATGGCCGTCCTGGACCTCCTCCGCAGGAAGATCGCTCAGGTCCACCACACCGAGGTGGACGTCCGAACATGCCACCCAGAGACGTGGACCCCAGGGGTCCCCCTCGTAGGGAAGCACCACCACCTCCCAAAGTGCCTTTACCTGGTATTCGCATTCCTAGGAAACGGAATTCACCAGCACCGATGCCTAAACCACCTAAGTTTCTCTTACCGTACAATACAGAGCAGTTCTACGTACCTTTGCACGATTCACGATGGTTTCGACCCACAAGGGAAAATAAGACTTTCCCCTCGGAACTAATTCACGAATTTTACATAGATGGAATATATTATCCCGTTGGGCTGAATCAGGCCCCAAAACGTATCCAAATTGATCACGGACTCAGCGTGACTGTAAATGTGGATCACGAGACCAAGCAAGTTTTCATTAACGACCACTGCTATTACAATATCGGGGATCCGAAGCGCTCAATTGTGATCGGTGGCCGTAGTTATAAGATCATGTACCATGGACCCATGAGACGAATCTGGATCGATGGAATCATGTACGACATATGGAGCGATGCGCCACCGACCAGGATAACAGTAGACGGTGAAGCGTACAACTGTTACATTGACGCCCTGACGGGCGAATTGCTACTGAACGATACCTTTATGTGTAAAATAGGATTTGAACCCGTGGTGTGTGACGTGTTTGGTGTTCAAAAAACTGTCAGTACCACTAGACCGCTGAAGAAGATTCTTGTAGATGGAGAACTGAGCGAGATGGACTTTAGAGGTCTGTTCCCATGTGTGAAAATTCAGAATGTGGAAAGAGGTATCCGATTTGATGGCCAACCAAGAGAAATCGAGATTGATGGGGTTCCGTTTTTAGTTAACATGGACAAAGGACGTAAAGTTATGTTTGGTCATATCAATCATGTTATTGCATTTGGAGGGCCAGGTCACGAAGTTATCGTAAATGGAAAATGGTACGAATGTAAGTTTAATAACGTGGAAAAGGAGATCGTACTTGGCTTGAACCACCATCGTGTGAAGCTAGCCGGACCTCCACCAGAAGTGAAGATTCTCGGCGAGTTCATTGAAGACCGCAAGATCATCAACAAACTAACGGCAAATACCCCAATAGATCCCGCTCTCAACTTGGATGAAAAGGTATTTCGTGATGCTGCACAACAGCCAAAACCTCGACCCAGAAGCCCACCAACGATGAGGAATTCTCCCTTGTTAGACCCCCGACCACTGGGAGAAAGGCGAACATACAATGGCCCACAGGAGGGACCACCTCGACCAAGACCCTTGCTTGATGGTCCCATTAAACCACTACTGGGGCCATCTAGTGGACCCCGGTTTGATGCCCCAGGAGGTCCCAGACCCAGACATGATGCTCCACCACATTTTGAAGGCCCACCAGACAGATATGATGACAGACGGTTTGACGGCCCGCCGGACCGAGTTCCACCCAGACCACATCCGGACGGCAGGCGGTACGAAGGTCCACCTCACGACCGAGATCCCCGCTATGATGGACCTGGGCCCGGGTATGACGATTCGATACGTGGAGGATTCAAAGGCTCTCTGCTTGGTGAGTAATTGTGCTACTAGTTGGTTTAGCAAAAAGGCTTTAATTACAAATGAAAGTGGAATTTTTATCGTACAATCTGGTATGATGTCTGAGCTACTGCCTCGTGGAGCCACCTGTCTCAATATTTTCTAGTATGCCGTCTATTTCTATTCAGGTATGAATAAGTGGGATACCCCTCTATTGTAAATCTCGGGGTTCCCATTTGCTCAGAAAAAAATTAGAAACTCTCATTTTTTCAATTAGAGAAAGTTTGAGGACTTTTAAAAAATGACCAGAAAGTTAAGAGAATATGACATCGTTTTATTTTCTGTCATTGTTGAAGATCAGTGCCACTTTGAGAAATCAATCATCATTGAATATTAAGTTATCTGTAAACAGTTTTTAGCTAGATATGGTAGCCTCGTTTAAAGCACAAGTAAATATGATTCGTATTTTTGAGGCCTGGGGAAAAGTCCAGGAAAATGGCAGAAATATTGAGAAAGTCAGCGAATTTCATGACAGAAAAAAGTAGGAACCCTGAAAACTACTTAACTTGCTATTTACGGCCGTTTTCATATGCAGTTAAAAACAATCTTAAACTTTACGGCAGGTCCCACTCTACTCTTCATGAAAACAGCCGAAAAAAAAGATTTTTCACACATGTAATGCACGTTACAGGGTCAAAGAAGCGAAGGCTGACCAACAGCCCAAGAAGGCAACCGTTGAGTAAATCACCTATTCAAGCTGCTGCTGCCCAAATAGAATTGTCCCATTGTGGAAACAAACGATTGCCATGCGGTTAATATTTAAGTTCAACGCATTCACCAGCTCTTATTGTTCTTTTTATGAGTGTTAAATTGTCAGTACTTTGGTTGCGCGTCATTTGCCATGTTACATATTTATAAGTTGTGGTCGCTGGTATCTAAAGTTCAAAACAAAAAATATTAGAGAAGAATGTTTTTCTCATATCGCAACAATAATGAACCCATTTACTACAGTCACATAAATTCTAGAAAGTGGCTTAGTAATTCAGGTAGCAAAATGCTTTTGAATCGAGACAAGAAAATTAAAAATAATTCAACGAATTAGAAATAACATTTTTGACATCTTCATTAAATCTCTCTTTCAGATTTGCCACTTCCCGATCGTAACACCCCACCCAGAGACATCGATCCGCGTGGCGGTCCACTCCCGCCCCATGAGGGACCGCGGGATCCCAGAGACCCGAGGGACTTTCCTCCCAGAGATCTACGGGATCCAAGGGACCTTCCTCCCAGAGATCTACGGGACCCAAGGGACCTGCCTCCGAGAGATCCACGGGACCCAAGAGACCTGCCTCCGAGAGATCCACGAGATCCAAGGGACCTGCCTCCGAGAGATCCACGAAATCCAAGGGACCTGCCTCCAAGAGATCCACGTGACCTAAGAGACCTGCCTCCGAGAGATTTACGAGACCCGAGGGACCTTCCTCCAAGAGATCTACGGGATCCAAGGGACCTGCCTCCAAGAGATTTACAGGATCCAAGAGATCCACGAAGACCTCGACCTGACGGCCCTCCAGGACCAAGAGATGGGTGGTATGATGGGCCACCATCCCGTCACCCAGGACAGGGTCCACCAAGATACGATGGTCCCGATCGATATGGACCTCGAGGTGGACCACCAGGTTGGCGTGGACCTCCAGGTGCAAGAGGTCCTGATGGGCAGAGAATACGAGGACCTCCACCACGGGATCAGTATCATCCTGGTGCTGGACTGAGGGGACCGCCGTACAGACCTTCATATGCGGGTCCACCAGAGCCTTACGGTATGTTTAGTACATAACTGCCCTGGCATTAATTTACAAGAAAACTAAAACAAAACACAGGATAAAATAATTTTTGGTTTCTTTTGCAGGAGCACCTCCCGCTGCTCCACAGGTAGACTTGGATGGACTGCTGTCAAACCTTCTGGCAAAGGGACTCATAGGCAAAACTCCAGCAAGCTCAGCGCCGTCAGTTTCTGCACCTGCACAACCTCAAGGAATGCAAGGTATCGAAGGAGGACAGCCAGGCCCTGGACAGGGTAAACCGGCGTTCAATGCTCTGGTAAGTATGAGGTATTCATACTGCCAAGTAATTCGCTGAACATGCTTCGAACGTAATAGTATTAAAATTGAATTTTACAGGACTTCATCCTGAACCGAAATCGTCCAACTCGGCCCAGAGAGATTGTTGAGGAAATACCAAGTCTCACTGACTTCAAGGTGGATCAGTTGAAAGTGTAAGTAATTTAAGATTGTCGTCAGGTTCTAAAATTTTTATACTGCCACCTGTCCCCACCCATAGGCATATTTTTACCCCAACACCTGCCCACCGGATTCCAAATGATCGGATGTCGCGACATTCTGGTGTGCATACTTGTTGATATTGTATGCGTAAACGGAACATGTACCGTTACAGGAAGTACAAGGGTTCGTACCAGTCGTTGTATGCAGGTATCCAGTGCTCATCATGTGGCTCACGGTTCACTCCTGATCGTGTGGACAAGTATCGGGAGCATTTGGACTGGCACTTCCGGCAAAACAAACGCGAGAAGCAGGAGATCAAAGTAGCGAAGTTCCGTCGGTGGTATTACCCATCACAAGAGTGGATGCAGTATGAAGAGTTCGGTGATCTTGAAGAAAGAGGTATGTGATGCTGTTATATATTGTTTATCACCCAAACAGATCAGATAAAAATTCAGGGGGCGTGAATGTCATTTTCAAGTAGATTTTACATATATTTCCGAAGGCGAAAATATATTTGCAAAGTAGTGAAATGGATTCACATAACAAGCTGTTAATCTTTCAGCCCAGAGTGCGTACTTCGAAAAGTTAAAGAACCTTCAAGAAGGTACCCAAGGAGCTGCAAGCCCATCCACTGCCATTTCCAGTTCAACAACAACAGTTTCCACGACGAGTGGTCTCCTTGGTACCCAGCTTAGTCCAGATGAGCCAATCAGCTGCCCTGTTGCAGGAAGTGAAAATGATAATGTATGGATATACGCTTCAAGCTACATTTTTAAAAACAGATTAAATGATCTTTAAACTTGGCGGTTTCCATCCAATGAAACTAGGGGGTCTTGATGGTTAATATATTTCTGTTTTACATTTTTGTGTAAAATTTACGCAGGTCTGTGATATCTGCGGTGATGCTTTTGAACAATTTTGGGACGAGGATGCAGAGGAGTGGCACCTTAAAGATGCAGTCAGGGTAAACAATAAGGTAAAACATAACAGTTTGATACAAACTCCCGAGTTGTACTTGATTTAAATCAGTTGGCATTTTTGGAATTAGTGGATCATGGAATGGTGATTTCAGCACTTAGCATTCATTGTTGTACTTTCAGTGGTAATATATATCTTGTAAAACATTTTAATTTCACAGAAAACAAAATGGGACAAGGATCATACGAATAGAATGTTGCTGTGTGTGATTTTAAAGTTTTTTTTTTCATTCAGACGTACCATCCGATATGCTACGAAGATGCGAAGAAATCTCTTGCGGAGCCAACACCTCCGGCAACTGCAACTCCAGAAGAGGTATCAACCAATCCACTGAATGTAATCATGTCGGCACTTCAGAGTCCTACAACTGCGCAGGGTGAGTAAAATCTTGCTTGTTGTGCCAGTATGTTCATCAAAACTTAGCAACAAAGTAATAACAAACTAGTAAAAACAATTGACGTATCGAAGTACATGTGTGCCTATTTTAAAAAAAACTAATAATAATATTTATTTGTTGTATTTCTGGACTTCGTATCACACAATAGTGCATTTATAAACGCTTTGAATGTCCGTATTTGTGTAATTTATTATTAGATAAATCTCGAGTCTATCAAATATGCGAAAACACAACTATGTTATATGTTGTTTCATGTCACAGCTCCGTCTATACCCATAGTACCGATGAAAGAAGTCAAGCCTGACCTATCAGCGGCTGCCACAGTGGAACAGCAGGAACTTCCTCCTGCAGCAGTTACCGCAATAAAACAGGAAGTCGAACAGACGCCATCAGGTAAAAAACACAGATCAACTAAAGGAATTTTAGCCAGAATGAGTGAGTTGAGTAACTGCGAACGCGAAACGAATAATTTTAAAGAACCCATCACAAATTCGGTTATATCGTGTACTCGGCTACTACAAGGGAATTTTTCAGATACAAAATGTTCGCTGTAAGCAGGACTACTTGTAACATTGGAAATTCTTCTGTGAAATGTACAAGAAGAGGTTTTTATTTGGTGTAGTTTATTGGTGTGTGTGCAAAAAATTTACTGCCGTTAAGACAATAGGTAACTGTCCAAAAGAATAATAAACAAGAAAGCTCTCCTGCATGACTGCAAGAGGTATATCACTCTTGGCATACCCTGTCCGGGGGTACCCCTGTCCTGTCTAGGGTACAACCCCCGCCCCCCCCCCGTCCCCCCGACAGGACTTGGGACAGGACCAGTGACAGGACTAAGGGTTTCCTTCACCCCATGTAACACCCCCTTCGGGTGGTAATGAGTCGCTAGATAAATACTTCTTAAGATTTACTGATCACACAGGTGGTGCTACTCCTGTCAGGGACGAACCAACAGAAGGAGAAACGGAACCCGCAGCTGTTACAGAAGAACCCATGGAAACTAGTACTACAGAAGTATCTCCTACTCCAGAAGCACCTTCTACTGTTGACAGCACTGATTTGCAGGTTGGTAATCAAGAGTGTTGAATGTAGATGGGGAAGGAACGAAATACAACTGGCACAGCATTTCAAAGGCTTGATGTTGTAAGTTAACGGGTTTTTTTATTTTTTCGATATTAAATAAATGTTACATTTCATTTCTAGGGCGCATCGAAGCCAGATAAGCAACCCATGGTAGAGCCGTCGACACCCACCCGAGATGAGGCTGTGGTTGGGCAGGACGATGGGTGTACTACGCCCACGCAAGACGAGCCACCCGCCACTCCAACCCAGGACGAACCTACTGTAAGCACGACGGGAGACTCTTCGTCTATACCCGTGGTACAAATTAAACTTTGAGCTTTGAAAAGAAAACATGCAATATTAGGGACAAGTTGTGATATTTGATAGGAAATGTATTTAAATGAAATTGAGAGGTCTAAACAATAACGCACAATTTCTTCATTTCGCGTCACAAATACAAGTGCCTTACTCCATAGTCAAGTGGAATGGACATGATGATCGAAATTCCCAGTTGTATTATCTGTGTGTTCAGATACTTTAACGCATGCAGAAACCTTTTTGTAATCGTGAGAGGTAATTGAAACGATTATTGTATTTCTGGCCGATAGAGTGTGTGATTGTCTTTGAGAATTCATTTACCCAGAAATTTTGTAGACAGTACCAAAATGAAGCATATCTGAATCAACGTAAGGGATGTATAGCCTTTTGGTGACATGTACCTTTAGATATGTGAAGAAATAAGCTTCGTTCATCTTTTCCACTGTAATCTTCACGAACCCCTGGTTTACCCACTTGGTTTTCATGTATTTTGCTCTGTACTATTTGGTGACGGACCTATGCCAATGTTAGCAGTACCGAATGATGGGGACAAGTCGGAAAGGGTAAAAAGTTGAAATGACCTCATTGATTGTTATTGTTGTTTTTTTTTACAATGGAAATTGTTGATTATTTTATACATACAAAGTATGCTTCTGAACTTTTATTTTTCTAATAAAATTTACCTGCCTTTCTGAAGGCAGTAAGGAACAGCTGTTATTTTACAGTATGTTAACAGTTACCAAAAATACATCACTGTACTGAATATGTGGGTCTTTCTAATTCAAAAAGTTCATAAAATTTAAGACAAATATTTTCAGCTTTAGCAGATAAAATATACGAGGGACCAACAATTTATATTTCAATATACAAGAAAAATATTACCTGTAGCATCGTATGATTCGATGCAATTGTCGAAGTTAAGCTACATCAGTAGAAACGTTTATTTCATGTGGAATGAGAAGCAAACAATTTGAGACGGTTTTTTTCTAATGCTGAGCACAAAATTAGAAATCGCGCTTTCAGGTCGAAAAGAACACATTTGTCGAATGAGAACGTCATACTACGCATTAACGGAAAAAATTTCCACATACATTTGGTAAATCAATTGGAAATAACGTATTAGTTCACGAGAACTCTTCACACTGTAAAATCTTCATTTATTTATGTTATGTGCAATCTAATGAATTCGTGAGGATGATCGCTGCACGGATGTCACAACCAGTGACTCCTAGGAATGAATGACCTGGCTCTTGCAAAAAAACGTTTTCATTCAAAAATTTATGCGGAAGTGAAAAATAGCAACTTTGGACGTGTCACACCGACATGTCAAATTGAAAAAGAGGCTTCATCCTAATGTTATTCTTTGAACAATGGAAACAGGAGGAAATATTCCAGTTTCTAGGAAATTAAAATTGCCAGATGTTAGTTTTTCAACAATTTTTTTTTTTATGTTACAAATTTCAATATTCTTGCCGTAAGAGAACTCATGGCAATAGTCATTCAAAAATGTAGGCTTTATGATAATTAAATGTGGCAACTTCTGGGAATTTTGAATATTTGAAAAAAAAGGACAAACTGGATAGTGGATGGAATATCCTATCTCTGTAATGTTCTCCAGACAAGACGCTCAGACACACGTGGCTGATTTTATTTGATTTTAGTATCCTTGGGGAAAAAAAACCCTTGCGGTGATGGTATTACATATTTAGCCCCACCGCTCATTCTTGAGGAAATGTTCAGCACAAAAACAAAAGGAAACCTCGGCCTCAGTCTGTCGAGCCTCCCAGAAAAGAACAACAACAACTAAAAACAAAAAAAAAAGTTGATTTGATTTTTTTTCGTTCGTATTTAACATTTACTTGCTTACAACCAGACACAACTCGTTGGCTGCAGAATAAAGGATCGTAATCAAAATTGTTTTCACTATGTCTCCGAGACATTGCATTTTCAGACGTACTCTACGCCTGTATCCGTTTAAAAGCTAGTGAACATAAAATATATATATTTATGTGGATAGTGTATATGATTCTTCGTAAAGTTAGTAATAAATGGTGTATTTGAATTTTACTTGTTTGTTTTTTTTTTCAACTTGATAACGAAAGAAACCGCCGACGAAATAGAACCCGGAGCGTCTTCAAATAAACGTTACGCGAATTTTGATAATCAATAAGGTCTAGGTCATTAACTATAATAAACATTGTTGGACTATATTCAATTGCCTTTTTGAGTAAAAATGACTCAAAATGTTTTCACTTGCCCTATAGTACAAAAACATTGATTTTGTAACAGAAGACGTGATTGCGCGTGGCCATATATGACAGATCCCTTGCATTAAAAACAAAAACGATGACCTGGAAATGGCCTTCACTCTTGCAAATTTTGACATAGATCTATGAAAATTATCATGAATTTGTTCGGCAAACAATCATGACAGAACCGCGCATTCGGTTGAACTTACGGTTCTCTGCAAACGTTAATTCGCAAGAAAGCGAGTCTTCGTTCTATTGTTAGACGGAAATGTCCCCATGTAGCTATGCCTGGTACATTGTACTGAATGTTGGTTGTACCCTGAACAGTACATCGGGGGGAAGTCTACTTACTGTGTGTACTCTTAGAAAACAGATCATGACATAACCATCAACAAATACTAAAACATCCGCTTAGCTAACGATTCTTCCTACTGAGTAAATGATCAGTATTTACTCCATAGGAATGAAGCTATGTAAAATATGTATCTGCAAGATATCATGGGCCATTAAAAGCATGCACACACGAAATTGAAGAACTGACACCACCACATTCTGGGGACAGGACAGTGGCAGATCTTGAAATCAAGGAAAAGTGCGACTGAAAAGAAGTGTGAAGAAACACCAGATCTGGAAGGTCTGGAGAAGAAAATTATGTAAACGTAAGTAAATGTCATATAAATTTGAACCAATACTATAGAACTGATGCGTCGCTACCAAATTTGGGTTTTGTACAAATTAGCCTATAGGCTTCAATTCGTGTGTATGGTGTAAATTGGCATCGCTTCACATCTGATGCAATTTGGTGGTTACACAACACCCTGGAGGAACATCACAAATTTCGGACGAAAACGGAGATATCACTAATTTCTGACACATTGAAGTCAATGGGCAGATTTTTTGGGGGATTTTCCCACCAAAAAATCTGTAAATATCTCGAACATCTGAGCATCCACTCTGTAAATTATGACATAGTTTGAAAGGATTTTGTATTGGAATTTGGTACCAAATGATA
>JBCAUG010476099.1:0-15474 GCA_038406175.1 Haplosyllis leylae
CCCCGGGACCAGACCTGAGTACCCCCCCAGGACCAGACCTGAGTACCCCCCCGGGGACCAGACCTGAGTACCCCTCCTCTGTGAACTGACAAACAGGACTCAAACTATTACCTTCCCAAATCCTTCGGATGGCGGGCGGTAATGACAGAAATTCAGATTTGGAAGTTGAGCTCCTTTTGCTTTAATTCTTGCTTCTCAGACACAGGAAGCTAATTCTGTGAATTTCAGTTTGGGGTCAAGTACTTTTCATCTATACTCAGTCAGAAAATCGCCCACGCCCAACCTGAAGCTCTTTGTGTATATATTCCTGAGAGCTAAGAAGAATGACATCACACAAATCCAGTAGAAGTATAATTGCAAGCTTCAGGCTTGAATGTGGGTCAAAACTACCAAGTTTCTAACACAAATTACATCCGTAAATTGAGTCATTTAGATTGAGGAAGTTTCATTTGGATACAAAATTGCATGAATGATAACATTAATACAGAGGAAAATAAGAATGAATTGAGTGCCTAATTCTTCCGAGAAGTGCAATCACTGTTACCATTCGAATGTTTTCAAAATAATGCAGAAATTTCTATCGGATTTTCCAATAATATTGTTTCTCTTCTCTTTGCGTTTTATCCCTCCTGCACGATGGCATGTTTACTATTACAACTGTTGATATGGTTATTATTTTTCAGCTTATGATAGACTTTTTTCGTCAACTAAATGAGTTCATGCTAATGTCATACTGGTTGGGTTTTCTCTCTGCACGCAAACCTTCGTTGATACTCGGATGTTTCTGGAAATTTGGTCAAATGCCATTGCTAACAGATTGTTTATGTTGATGAGGTTTAATGTGAACCTGGGTAAGCCATCGTACTCAAGCACTGGTAGAAAAAAAGACTCGCAAGATGCAGTGTTTCTTTTGGAACAAACCAGTGACTAAGAAATGGTAGATATTCATAAGAGTTTAGGAGAGAGATCAGTGATATGTAAACCCATGTATTCTGTATGAAATATGTGACTGGTGGGAGGAACTCGGCAATTGTTCAGAAAAGGGAAAGATAGACAATACTGTGGCCCACAGGAAGCATAAACAACACCTGATGAGTTTGTACACAAATAATCACCATCTGTCAATCACTGATATAACGTATTCATATCTTTTTTCTATCATCTCTTATTTAGCATAAATTCCACCAAAAACAGACACATTTCTCCAATCTAAGACAAATGGTCATTACAATGTTAAAAGCCCCCAATGGCAACCCAAATTTGTGTTGTATGAAATATCAAACAATAAACCAAAGGATAGTTCTTTCTGGAACTTTACAAGAAACAACAAGATTTGCACTTTTTGGGAGACTGAGCCATCAAATGCTTGAATCGGTCGAAAACAACACAGACAAAATTTGTCCAGATAAACGAAATATTGCAAAAATAAGATTTCTTGATTTCAAGGACACTTTTTCCTTGACCCGGATGTAAGTATTCGATAGATTAATTGAGCCACTTAGGATAACTATTTACAAGAAAACTCGTGAGCTTTCATTAAAAGTGGCTTCCAAAATAGTGCCAACAACAGTTGGTTGCGTGAGTCAGATTTCTTTCACTTTCGTTCATCTCGTAGTTTCGTTTCTAAGATCAAAACAAAGTGCCCAGTATTTTGTTCAAATTTGGCATTCCTCAGTAACACATGATCAGAGTTAATACAAGCTGGTAAATATCTTGTGGGGAAAAGTAAATAGCTACATATGAGACGCTTACTTTTTCCAATTCACAGAACGAAGATAAATTGAAGTAACGCGTGGAAAGGACTATAAATTGCCCTATGGTTTCGTAGGTACATGGTCAAGCAATTTGGAATGTCGCAGGCGTGTTACCAACTACGAGTATGATTTGTCCGGCAAAGAAATTGCACGTAATGAGTATGAATTATTTTAGCAATTTTGGGCATCGACAGCAGTAATTTTCACCTTCCGAACAGTTGCCTTGATTTAGTCCCATTTCACAATTTTAGCTGGCACCTTATCACCCAGCATTTCAATAAATTGCAAATTGATGAATATCGCTTCTTCACAACTCCTCAGGCATTTACTCATCGTACATTTAAGTTCAAGCAAAAGAATACTTACAAATGTACTTTAGTAGCAGGCCCCGTACAGTAATACTGTAATAAACCTTTTCATTTACTTATGATAACTTTCGATTGAAACGGTCATGGTATCCTTTACAATATCCGTGGCCGTCCTCTTGAGACCAAGTAGGGAAGATATCACGTGTAAATGACAGTTTAAAGTGAAGGACTCAGATACAAGGGAAATGCTCACGCACACAACCCACCAGTTTTTATTCCCTAAGTAGCAACTACATTTGAAAATTTTGTGCCAAATGCGAGTAAACTGCATGCAAAGAGCGTTTGTATTGATGAAACTGAATTGTGAAATGTCATTGTTTCTGCAGACAAATAATATTGAGAATGAAGCTTTAAAAAAGAATTTTCTCAAAATGAATCTATTCATGTGGAAAACATGGCACAACATTTTCTAAAGAATAGTAATGTTTTATACAAACAGAATTCTACAATTTTAACTATTTTAGAGGCATATACATCGAAAGAAAGATGTTCTGGCTTATAATAAAATGCCAATGAAAAAGGTTATTCATTTTTAATCAGCGTTTTTGAGCATAAAACTTGCCATTGTAAAGTTCTGCAACTAAAACTGAAAACACGAATACGAACACACGCGCAACACACATAAATTGCAACAATTGATCACGAAAACAACAATTTCAGTTCTCATCCAGAAGTCGACACAAAAAACACTTCAAACACTTTGCGAGGAATTCCTTATTTGTGTACTAGTTGAACCAATTTAATACATGTTCGACCAATCCTTAAAAATAGCACTGTATGTGTCAATGTAAGAAATGAAAGATGTAACCGAATCTCGTTTGAAGATTTCGAATACTAGTGGATCACACGGACAAATCTGGTGCATGGGTCGATATCTGATGAGCATCAGGTGAGCACCTTGCCAATCAAATCTCCGACGTTTTGGAATAAGTCCCTGGGTGGTACAGGAATAGCTTCTCTGATGTATTGATTCATCAAAAAAGATTGATCAAGTGAAAAGTGACCGTGATATCTGAATCTAAATCTGAATCTGAATCTAAGTGAATGACGAAATCAATTTATGACAGAAGCATAGTTAAAACAAGAGGACAGGTTGAATAACAGATATTTGTAAATGATCCGTTTAGGACTCCCAGTGTACTTTTATCATGAAACATATGAGTGCTTGTTCGTTTACAAAGGGAGACATCGTCATTCTCTCAAATGTAGAACAAACAAATTTATTTTGAAATCAATAATTGACTTCTTCATTCATGGAGTGGGCAGCGTCCTTCAAAACAATATTACTTAGTTTTCGTCTCAACCAGCCATCGATTATAATCCTTTCATAAAATTTCTTCACAGATACTTGAGCAAAGCGGTTCAGACTTCTTTCCCATCCACTTCATGATCGCATAATAGTGGGTGTCAGTAGTTTATTGTGGTCTATGAGAACACTTAGCCCAAGTAGTAAATTGCGTGTAATAAATTTGGATTACATAGTAAAAGGTAACACTTGAGGCGGCAATCTGTCTTTATACGCCTGTCACTACCCCTTACATTATGTCACAATATAAGTCATCAAGCTGCCTCCTAAAACATCGCCACATTGATATAGCATCACTTAGCACCACATTTCTTGTCATATTTATATGACACTTGCAGCAGACTTATTTCTTTCCGAGTATTACCGTCTTGAAGTTTCAATTAGGACCTCCGAATAGAAAAAGGAAAACAACTTTTATTTATCAACATCAGTTCTTATACCCGATTTAGTACTGCTATGATTCCACATAAACAATGGACTCTAAACATATGACATCGTTAGTTCTATGAAGTAAAATATTGAGGTTTCAAGATGGTATCACAGACATAAAGCTACTACGAAATTACTATAAGCCTGTATTGTAAATATTGTCACTGCATAATACGTACTTCCTTTAAAATATGTTGTTCATCATTCGTGAACTGTAGCCACTCTAGTTTATAAGAAGGGGCAATGCTGGTGCATTGTCTTTGAGCACGTAAACAGCAAGTTCCAGAAATTCCTTTCAAATTTGATATCTGTTTCTCCCGGTTCCCTCACAAGTACGGAAAGGAAAGTCTGTAAACAATCATTCAAGGGTTTTTTTCTGACATTGCACTCAAGGGCCTCTAACCAAATGAAAAAACATCAAACGTCTCATTAAATTCTAATGACAAGAAAATTAGGGCAATTTTAATGTTGGAAATAAGAGCGCATCGAGGAAATTACGTGACAGCTTTTCAATCATTAAATCATAATCAACATGATGCAACAGGAAAATGAGGCAATCAAGCCGTCTGAATTTACCTCCCGGAGTAAAGTACGTTCTCTCATGTTGTTTGTATGAACTAAATTACTAAGGTAAGATTTACAACTGAATAGCTTTTTCAAGTGATGAAACAATGTTAAATTCCGAGAATTAGGTTTCACTGTAGTTAATGCAAAGTGCAAGTATAGTTGGTCGGTGTTATTCAGTGTAAATGTGACAGTTGTCAGTTTAAATTAAAAGTGTTACCTTTGAATTGAGTAATATCAATGAGCAACAAACTATCATTTGTACCAGTTGATCAGAAAAAGTTTGGGAAAAGTTTTGTGCACTACGCTGGTGTACAAACATAACATTTCACGAACAACCTTTAACAGTTTGGCAGTGTTTACAGATTTCAACGTTGACAGAAAACCTTTATCCAATCAAAAGCAGGTGTATTAGATCAGATTATCGAGTCCATACTTTGTTTTTACCTTAAGTTTGTAAAGAAGGCACCAAGCTTGTGTGGCAAAACTTACTGTGGTTCATTCTAACCCTCTGGTGCAGTCTGAGTTGCTTCAGACCAAAGTGGCCAGTGGGCTCTTGGTTACACTAATTCAACCAATCACATGCCTTCTTTCTACAAATTCTAAGAAGTTCTACTAAAATGGAAAAGTGTCTACTTGCAGTATATAAAGTACTTTCGTGGAGATTTTCCTCCATTATTTGCTAAATTCTAACTTAAATTGAAAATTTGATATATTTGATGCAAAAAAAGCAACCAGTAACTGAAAATATAAAGCTCAGAATAAATGCAAGATGTATTTTTAAGCAAATACATTTTACTTGCTCTTTCAAATGAAGTCAATTTCAATGTGTTACAGGAATAGTAAATCGCAGACAAAACTGTAAAACGTAAGATAGAACAGAACGAAAGTTTCACATAGATCTATTTTGCAAAATATTGTGCAACCAATAAGACCAACAATCATTGAGAAAAGTTTCTTGGTGTTTCATGCAATAAAGTTCATTTTATGCCATATCAGTCTTAAAGATAATGCTGACAATGGTAATTCCTGAAGTATTCATTGCAATGTGTTGCTAAATGAATGATAATTCCAGTATGTGATGAATAAGAAATGGCAGAGATTAGAGAGGTTTCTGCAGATTCCCTCTGTGAGCTACAGGAAGCTGGTGGTTTCAGATTAACCACCTATTCCAAGTTACTTCATGAATTATCTGAAAGGCCCTTCTTATTACTGCCAAAGATGGTATTATTTAAAGGTTTAGGACCACAGAATACATGTGGTCTAATACTATTAGTGTACCATGTGGAACGTTTTACCCATTTTTCTTCAGTGAGTTTTTGAAGTAAATTAAAGGACTTCTGACCTCTTCATAATCAAAATCAGCTTCGGAAATTTTGGTAAATTTATCTTAACTATGATAGTTTATCAATCTGGCTCTTGTGTTGAAGTGCTCTGGGCGGCTATTTGCACTTGAAACACACGACATAAGTAATGCATGAACTTATACGTAAACCATGCGTCTCGCAACACAAAATTGTCTAAGTTTCTTTCAACACCACTACATTCGAGTCATGTACAACTGATAAATAAAGCCCTATAAACTGAGAAAATCAGAACAAATTGGGCTCTTGAGCGGGCAAGCAGACACTATAATGAAACTGTACCGCTGGAATTTCGCTCCATTAGTTATCCTACCCCAGGGATATTATAAAGTAAGATCGCATGATTAGAATAGTGCTAAGCTAGAGGCATATAAGATAGGTACATTTTCCTTTTTTATTACTTTTTGAAGGTGAGCGTTTTATTTGAATAAGTTACATTGTTCAATGCAGGACAAAATCCAAAGATTTGATTATTGTTTTGCAACAGTAATAATTGGTGCAGCAAATTGATATTGCAATTGAATTTTGTCTCTGAACTACATAAAACCCTAGAAACAAGAACATTAATATATCTACCAGTTATTTCCACACTCCTTGTTAGACAAAATGGAAATCTGTTAACCTTTTTGGTTCCTGATTGGAAAGAAACTAGGGTGATACATGACTTTGCCCATGAAAGTGTAAACGAAAGAAGAGTAACAAATGGGATGCTGATGACTGTTTGAACAAGACAGCAAAATTGGTAGGAATCCTGAGTAATAATGGTCTTGAGACATGATGATGGAAATATAAACAGAGATTAAAATTAAATACTCGTAAAACATGGTCCTAAAATATATAAAAATAGACTTTAAGTGCCTTTGCGCTTTCGCAGCTTTAGGGAATTTTCATGACTAAAAGTTTCCCAATTAATATTCAACACAAAGTCTTACAGGAGTATTCTGCTTTCAGCATAGGGGCGGCACTCAACACCGACCTATGTCAAGAAGCTCCCATATAGCCACACATCTCATTCTTGAAAATCACAACAACAATTCTTATCACGCAGAAATCTCATATTAAATCTCATAAACAATCAAATGCTTGCAATTAGTCCCTTGGATAAATAAATGGAAATTGCGCCAGTAGTTTAATTAGGTCATTTGTTTTCATTAGCTCTCGCCCTATAAATGTCACACTGATAATGAAGAATGCGCGTGCTGAATATTCCTTGCACATTGATCTGCTTAATTAATTAGATCGAGACTAAAAACACAAAAAAAACTCTTGAATGTTAGATGGTTATTTAAATCCCATGTTACATTTGAAGAAATGGTTTGTTTTGATCTAAGCTTGTTCTGCTGCAGTCAATTGTTACGTTGAAATGTAACTTGCTAAAAAAAAAGAGCGTCTTTTTTAATGTGGAAAATCAGGAGGATTACAACACTATCTTAAAGTATACATTTGCACGTACTTTCATTTCGTTTCAAAGGAGTCTCTTAATTTCATATTTCCTTTTATTATGTAATTGTTTTATCGAATACGTTGCCACATACATTTACCTTAACCTTTTTGTCCCAATGCAACTGGTTTCACATTTTCCTTCAAAGATAAAAATACACAGCACTGCACATAAATCTACTTCTGTGAAGCTCATTATTTCAGTGTCAAGGTTTGTCAGGCTTTCCAAGATTAAGGAACCTTACATTCTATGAAAAGTGTCAACAATGTTGAAAAAGAAACTAAAACTGAATGATGACTACCTATCTATGTGATCTAAGAAAGTAAGTGTTGACAGAATATACTGACAGCTTGTGGTTTCTGGCTAAACTTCACAGCTTCTATTTCAAACTGCCGCAGCTCTTCTTTCGACATCTACCACACTTATGACAGACTGATTTACAGGAACATCAGATAGTGTTTGTAAGACATTTTCAGCTTAGTTTATGATTCGACGTAAAGTACGTACCAAAAGCGACAAGTAAACAGTATGGTTTACGGCAATTCTGTTCTATGTCGTTGATGTCGTTCAGAACAAAAGGACATTTGAAAGTGGTGTTACTAGAATACCGGTTTTTCTAATAAATTCTAAATATCGCCGTTTTCGCTTCACACCATATCCTGTCTGGGCATTCATAGGACAATGGAAGCCCATAACCTTTCCAAAATAAACCATAACATACTTATTCTAGCGGAAAACCACCAGGGTAGTTCTTTTTAATGTCATTTAGCCCACATAAAAATCATTAATACATTTCCCCACAAGAAATCAGGAAAACCCGATTTTGAATGGACATGATGACAATGTAATGAAAGCGCAGCGCTGCAATCTTCTCTCATTACTGATCTCACTCCAGGGAAATAATAACAAGGTGATAGTAAATGAGATTCCTACAGACTTTCGTCTCTCAAATGTACAATGTCATGGTATTACCTTTTACCATAATATCCTCAGTTAAATGTGTAATAAGCCAGAAATCACAAATAGATTTGCATTCAAAATAAGACTTATATTACACTTTTTCGATTTTATCTAATTGAATACGTTTTAAGGAAAATAGGACGACACAGCACACATTGTTGTCACCCTTCGCGAACCCCCCGCCCCCACCATCCAGTCCTCCACGTACCAAACTTTTCCTAATTTTCAAGGGTTGGCGACCTCCACACACAATCCTGGATCCGTTCCTGGATAATTATTTTATATTTGCTACTACTATAAAACATGTAACACACATGACTTTAGACACCTTTATACATACTGTTAATTAAAGTCCGCTATAATACATTTTTTACCAGATTGATATTGTTTTGGGGATTCTTAAGTGACAGTAATACCAAAAAGTAGAACATGATTTTAATTAAACTGTCATTGTAATTAAAATGTTTGCACAAGATATTCATTTCACAATTGTTTTTCTCCAGAAGTGTCACTCGAAATTACAACTAGAAGTTTCAGAGTGGAATCAAGTCTGTGATTCCTAAGAAAGGAAACATCACATAAATATAGATTAGAGTGTGATTAATACATTGAGAAATAATCTTAAATCCAGGGCATTAAAAAGCATCTCGCTTCTGTAATAGACACCCTACTGATCCATCCCAACACTTTGTCATCTTAAGTCTGAAGGAAACTAATCTCAAAGAAAATTGTGTAATACTCAGTGGCCGCTCCACATCACACTCGTGTGCTTAAAATCTAGTCTGCTTGTCGGATTAGTCCTAAACCTAAACTTATCAAAGAGCTGCAGGAAATCTTAGCTTTCGTTAGATATTTTCAAAGTATTTCACGATAACACCCCAAAGGTAAGACAAACTTTGCAATTTATCCGGATTCATTTTCAAGACAAACTTCCTAAAGTTAGAGGTTAAAAAACAATGGTTAGTGATTACATGATTAAATCTCATAGCCTACGTATCGAGAATTGTAAAGTTTTACTGTAAAATTTATTTACTAAACATGAAGCTTATCTTGATCAATATTTGTCCAATTTTTCGTTCGGCAATTCTCAGCACACGCTGTAGATACGAAAAAGGAAAGCTATTTCTGTATAATAATAGAAGGCGGAGAGGACAATTTCAGACCTCTCAAGTAATGAGGTATTCGCGATGGTGGAAAATTACGAAAATAGTATAAGAGTCCTCAAGGTACCATAGAATTAGACCCAGAGAAATCTTAGCCTTGAAAACTAAAAATGTAGAATGTAAAAACCGGTATTCTGGGGTGCACATATTCTATATTTAGTAGGGGATCCAGTGGCTAAGCCTATCCAGTATCTGGATCTGCTGCTGATATTTTTGTGTGTCTTTAGATTGGAAATCAAAATGAGCAGATGGTGATTTTCTGCGTAAATCAGAACGTCTCCCACCAACTTCAGAACAACAAGCAACGAAAAATATTAATGTGGTTCATTTCACAAGGCCAGTGTAGGCCGGTTAATGGAGTCAGATGTGAAAGCAAGCTGAGATGCCATTACCAGCTAAATTTATGGCTTATGGGTTTCAAGGTGAAATATCTTTTCACCATTACTTTATGTTGAGATTCACAAAGGCGACGCATATGATAATAAGTTGTAGTCTTGCTAGAATTTGTAAGTGTTTGCATGGCGTTTTAGGAAAAATACCTTTCTCGCATAAACGTATTTGGCAATATTTGTCCACTGTGGAACTGACCTCATGGTAGTCAGCATTACAGGCTGATCCACTTTACTGAATACTTTTCAACAGATGTCGGAGGTCAGCATTCTAATTTTCCTGCCAACAACGAATTAGTCCTGTGCACAGAAATTCGAATACATTTTAGAGATTATGAAAACACTGCATGTCTCATTGGACACGGGGAATACAATAAATGGGAAAAAAATTGTAATAATATCGTGTTCACAGTTGCTTTTGTTCAATATCTTTCTCTTGGATAGTTTTTGTCTGTGCAAAATGCTACTGAATTATGTCCAGAGGATATGTTACACACCACTTTGAAATCAAAGCCTGTCTCAAACAGTACACGATGCCATTCTCTTGTAACGGTACTGTCTGAGGGGATTTAACTGCTGTGATGTTCAAACCATGTTCCCATTCCATGGAGCTAGTCAACCTTTTTGTCATTCGAATGCCGTAAGAGAGGTTGCAAAGTTGCACAAATGATTCCGCTTCGATGTTACAGATCTCTTCATTCTGCGGACATTTATGTGTTCTATTTTTTCAGTCTACTGTTGACATGAAGTGACTTAAAACTGAATTTTTCTTTTTGGAATGGTATGTTGTGCTCATATATTGCTGAAGTTTTATTTTGGCGACTATATTTCCTGTCTACAGAACTAATTTTGATCCATCCCAGTGATTGTTTGTAATAGCAAAACTGATTTTGAAGCCTAAGTTCACAAAGTTCACTTTAAAAAGGAAGGCAAAAGGTTACAAAAAGGAAAAAAATACTGGATAAGCTTTTCATTTTATTTGTTCTGGTCACACAAAATGGAATATTCTTTCAAAATACTTTATGTATGGTAAATTTCAAAATTCTGTAATGAATGATTTATTTCCTTTATCTTTCAATCAGCAAGAAGACGCGAAGCAACACCACTTCAATGGTGACTTTGAAAAGACGTCTATTTTGTCAAGACAAAGAGTTCTCAACCCAACAAAAACATCTTCTGAGTAACCCTATCGTCGTCTCTTCGATTTTTCATCTCAGTGAGGGTTTACCTTCCCTAGCTGCTCTCACATGATTGATTAATTTTATTGATGACGAAGTGGTGGCTCAAGATATCCCTTCCGACTCACGGCGTCTGGATAAGCTTTAACAGTTCTTACACTTGTAGCTTCTAAACAAACATAATCCATCAAATTATGTCAATAAACTAGCCTAATTCACTAGGGGAAAGGTTTGTTTCTGTTGTGCGTCAAAAAGGTGAGATATACCAGCTTAGAACAGATTCACCATCTGCTTCCTGCTCGGGAGTAAGAAACAATGTTATCAGTTGACAGCACAAGCGAGAAATTTTGAAGTGGTTTGGGTGAAAATTCAATAAGAATTTGAATCGGCTTTCACTTGGTTATTTTGTCAAATGAATGAATACACTGAAAACGCTGGCAAGAAAAAGCCAGGTTCGATGTTTTGCAAGATAAAATATTCAACAATGGCGATTGTACAGTTATTTTCTATGATAATTTTTAAAATGCCTGTTCTTTTGGATTTTCGCCCAGTCGATTTTAAAACAAAGTTTTTTAAATTGGCTGCCAGGATAAATGTCTTCCCTTTCACATTAATATTTATTTTTTTTGCTGGGGATTTGTAACTGCAGGAACAAGTGACTCCCTTCTAAGCACAATAGCAAATGTGATGAATCCGTTCTCGCTCTGAATGCAAATTTGCCCTTTTGTTGGGGATCATTTGGTAATGCTTACTTAAGTACATGAAGTGAGGACGATTTACACTTGAATGGAGAATATCCAATAAGCAGTGTCTTAAAGAGATTGGTCTATTTCATGTAACCCTTAGATCCCGAGAGTATATTGCATTTAAGAATGTAGGTCATCTTGTCATTATCTTGGTCGAATTTCAAATGAAAGAACATTTTAAAAGTAATAGTTAAGGAGCTTTGGAATCGATTGTTCTTGTGAGAGAGTTGTTCTGAAAACGAAAACTTATTGTAACGTAGAGCATTGTTAAACTGAGTTTCGGAATACTACTGTTTTGGAAGATAAAATATAGGTCTATCTTTTGTGCAAAATGCAGTTTTTGTTGTAAGACTGTAAGCCATTTATTGAACTTCGAGGAAAATTAATGAGCCCTTTGCCACACAGCTAATTTTTCAGCTTTTCGTTCTTCGTTCTAGTTTTAGAAATTTTGTGCAAGGAATAAGTATGCACGTGTTGCACTCAAGAACTACCAGATGAAATTGAAACTTGCTCTTAATTAATTCCAATTGATTGATTGTCCCGAACTATAAAGTCTACAAGCCATGTTAACAAAGTGGAAAAGGTCGAAACAAAACGGCATTGGAACAAACGGGATTGACACTTCCTGTCATCATCAATCAAACTGATAACAATTAACCGTACTGCAGTTTACAGATTACCGAGAAAGTCTATCAATCACAAGTTTCATTTGAAGTAAGTTGATAATATCATAATGCCCTCAGATATGCCCACGTGGGCTGTTGTCCCAGAGTGTAAAGTCTTACCCTACTGGTGAGGCTGATGTTCCAAATGTTAGGGACAAAACTCACCTGAAAGTACAAAAGTAAACAACGTTAAGAATACATGATTTCGGAAAGAAAAGGCAAACCCCTGACAAACCAACCAAACTATTTCCATGGACTTTGTGCTACGTTAGGCACTAAGGCACATCGGGATGAACGAACAGATCACCAATCTATTCGACTTTTTCCCATTGAAGGAGTTCCTCGTCAAGACAAACCCAATCAAATAAAAATTATCGTTTAGGATATATTTTCTGCATACATAATACAGAAACCGAGACCACTTAATTTTGACATGCTTTGTATGACATTGTCCTGAATGCATACACAGATGTTACAGTTTAGCATCCGTCAACAAAGTTTAAAATAGGAAAGGATTCGTCTATGTCTTACTAATAGCCTCTTCATGATTAATATACTTGGCATAGAGGTGCACTCTTAATGGGGCCGAAAGGTAACGCAATATCACTATTAGTAAGTGGATTTATAGCATGTCTGTTTTAAGAAGACAAGTTTTGTGTCTTTCATTATCACTCTTTATGATGAGGGGTGTGCCCCGTACAATACATTTACGCGCTAATGTTAATGGAATGTCACCACTGTATTGTTTTCTAATCCTCGTTTAGTTAGTCGTAAAAGATAACATCGTTAATAATTTAGCAGATAAATCCTTAAAGCATCTTTTACCACTCGAATAGGCTATCAGCTTCTTTATGGAGTGCAAAAGAAGAACTGTGTTTCATATCAAAATTTATAATGTTATCTTGTCACAATTTTACTTGAGAATTTCAAATTAATTTCTGTGGTTACATTTGGAAAAGTAAGTCACCAATCAAATTATCTTGTATTTTAAAACAGCGCTAATCACAAATTTGCGTTGTTTCCGCTTCATTATCCCGCCAACTGACCGTATGATGCACCATTGTTTATTGTTATCGGATGAAAATATGTACTCAAGGGTTCTAATCACAAGATCAACCTAGCTGGGCATCTCACCAAATAACTCATCATACAGCAGTGGTCATTTTTGTTCTGAAATTACACCCACGCCATGAAAACAATATATCATTATCATGTGATACGTGAAACAAGAGGAATTATAGGAATACAGTTGTAACGAATCATGTTGAACAAATCTGGCGGCATGCAATGTGTCCAGTGCTCCAGTAACCCCTAACCTGGAACAGATCTCACTTTTTCAGATAATCCATTCTTCCGTACTCCCGGTGGACAGAAAACGTGAGTTCATTGTGATATTAAATTGGCTTCATTACTCTGAGGTCCCTGATGTTTCATTCCAAATATTAATGCATCATTTGCTGGGTGTTCGCAAAGAGGGAAATTACCCTGGAGGATTTTCTTTTGGGGCTGTATGCGATGTGGTGTTTTCCACTGGTGAACATATTTATCTGAAAAAAATTGGAAATTTCACATTTGGATCATTTTAATCTAGGTCATCATATTTTAAAAAACAAATCACTGCTTATAGGGTACATGTATGCTTATGATATACTGTATGAAATTACTTTGGGCCTAGATTACTCTCGACTAATTGCATTGGTCAATTTTGAAAGCACCGCTCTCAGGTGCAGATCCAGGATTTTCCAGAGGAGGGGCTCTAACGCCTAAGATGGAGGCGTCAGCCTAATATTGTGGCTAGTTTTCCTTGAAATCTGCACGAAAACGAAGAAAATTGGGCAACGAGGAGGAACGTGCATCCCTGGCGCCTTCCACCCCCCCCCCGGATCCGCCACTGGCTCTGTTTGATAATTTGTTTCATTATGTGCAATTTGTCGAAAGAATTGGACACAAAAATATCGTATTGCTCTGGATGCCAGGCGGCCAAGTAGTAGGTACAGAACCTGAAGGAGGGGACCAGGGAATTAAGAATGTTGACAAGGAATTGGTTCGGCTTCTATTACCTCCTTTTAGTAAACACACCATCTACAGTATCTTCAGAT
This sequence comes from Haplosyllis leylae, assembly GCA_038406175.1. Classification (NCBI taxonomy): domain Eukaryota; kingdom Metazoa; phylum Annelida; class Polychaeta; order Phyllodocida; family Syllidae; genus Haplosyllis; species Haplosyllis leylae. Next base: position 14,427 of record JBCAUG010476099.1, read on the forward strand.
GTGACGTATGCAGGTCCATAAACCACCAGAAACCTCTTGGAGAGGTTCATTTCGGCAACATGCAGCAAGTAAGCGGCTTACAGATTGTAATGCAATGTGTGTAACACGGGAGACCCATAAAAAGAAGGAGCTGTAGTAATTACATCTCATCACTCTCATCACTTTGTTATACTACTGGTATTTAGGCCAAATGATACGTACTATTCCGAGAACCATTACACGCTGTAACAATTAAATCACCAAAATAACTCTATCTTTTTCAGGATAACAATCTCGGTTTCGATCAGTGAAAAGAGAACATTTGGCTTTGCCAATAGGTTTCAAGCAAAGCTGAAACTTATGTATGAAAGTTTTTCAGGGATTCCCCAATAGCGCAATGACTAATCACGCATCGATATTTCCACAAGAAGACTGTCCAGCAATACTAACTTTGATATTGAAATCATTTACTGGTTTGGGCCTGGACCTGGAGGATAGGAAAGGAATCTTTCGGGAAAGTTAGTAAAGTTGTTTGTGCCATATCAGACTGCTTTACGCTTCCAGAAAGAGATAGTCATCATGGATGCTCAATTGGCAGACACAGATGTGTGAAAAACGTGCTCTGGTCTCAAGTCAACCCTCCCTGTTGTCGCCATCGAAGTATTCAATTGCAGCCTTTCATTATTAAAGGTTACATTGTTATCTAATACAAGATGGCAATTTGCAGGATGGATCCTTTCTGTTCGACACACACACCACTTTGTAGTTACAGCTGGGATAAAAAACTGTTACTTTCAGATTTCTGTCATAGAATGATAAAACGTACAGTTTAACCTTTTATTCCACCAGACAATGCCGGTAATATTTTCACATCTTGATCTTTCAAGATGAGAAAAAATTGATTTGTTCTTTGAAAAAGGAAAATGCTTTGCTTAATGTGATATACACAACAAGACACTTTCCTATTGATGTGTATTTAAGTCTCCAAGGTAGTACAGGTCGGGCACGGCTAAATCGAACACGGTTAATTCGAAGTTCCACTTAATTCGAAGTTTCAACCAAGTCTTGA
>JBCAUG010476210.1:0-15472 GCA_038406175.1 Haplosyllis leylae
CCACCATTGAAAAACTGAAATCCCCATAGACTTACATGGTAATCAGAAAGTCAGAAATTAGTGATATCTCCGTTTTCATCTGAAATTTGTGATGTTCCTCCAGGGTGTTAAAAGCATGAAAGAAAGAAGTTTGGAATGTCAAAATGGGGTACTGAATGAAGATTATGTGTTATTTTTGTAATCTAACTGGGTAATATACAGTTTATTTTGGAAAATAACCATTTCTATGGCTATTTCCTTCAGTGGATAATGCAGAAACTGAAAGATAATTTTACTTATAGTGTAATTTCCAAAGTTTTGTTACCTTGGATAGTGCAGAATTTTGTTGGATAATGCACAGAGTACAAAAAACTAAAATTCATCAAGTTTAAGATGAAATTTTCAATTTATTCTAACAAATATCAATGAACACTAATGTTACACATAATTCTATGCTGTCTGTACACAAAAAGTTGTCAACTCTAGACTCTGCACATGGACATGTACTCTAAACTTGAGATGGCAACTCAGCATTTCGCGGGCCTCTTGAAACTGTATACCATAACACTTTGTCATGGAGCTGGTACTGAAACAGGTAGTATCCAGAATTCGTCGAAGTTCACAGGATCCTCCAAAATACCTCTCCAATCAGAAATGTGAATGCAAATGTACTTCATTCCTTTCTATTCATATGTAACTTTTACATAGAAAAAGTGTCTTTCTTTACTCTCTTACAAAGAAACGAATTAATTGATGTACTATACTGTCAGTGTACAACTAAGTTTCTGTACAACCCAGTAGAAGGAACATAGTATGACAAATTACACAACTGTTTCAGCAAATAACAAATTATGCACTGTAATGGGAAAGCCATTCTGTCAATTTTGGTCTACATATTAGTTTTGGGACTGAAAAGTAATTTTGTCAAATGAAGGTATACCGCTGCAAATCCTAGGTGCACTATTACAAAACGGCTAATGTGATTGGAAAACACAATTTTACCATCTTTTGTTCCACGTTCAGTTTCCAAACAAGCCTGGCCTCCCACATGTACCCTTAATGGACACATTTGCTTTGGAACATATTGCATTTATAAATTTTGTTTTATTCATATACCGTTTGAGATACTGAGTATGTGGTGTAAGCATATTTGCTGAACAACCATTTCAAGAAAATCTTTCGTTTAGTTTTCTCGTCGAGTGGAGAAGTTATTCATTGTGCCCTCTGTACCCTACAAACCTTTTAACTAATTGAGACCATTGTGTTCTTTTCTGATTTTTTGAGGTATCTTGAGGAAATTGTGTTAATCTCACATGTAGGTTTTCTGCAGTTTGAGGTCAAATAAAGATAGATGAACTCTAGTTGCAAGTATCAAGGAGGCGCAACTTTTTTGACAGAGATGCACATGCTGACAAGTGAATTCACTCTCAAATTGATTTTAGTCATACGAGTCTATTTGTATCCATACGTTACTTTGTTACCTGGGAAATTCTGACACCAAAAGCCATTTTACCAATCAAGGGTAGAGACAATTTCAACTCCTCCGTGCAAAATTACCATCGCAGCCAATACAAGTAAAAACACAATCTCCATTTTGTTCTGCTGCCATTGGGTACCATACAGCTTCAAAATAACATCCGAGTCATATGTGCCCTTTGTCAATTCAGAACTTGTATTAGTTTTGGGACTATAAAGTAGTTTTGTCAAATGAAAATCCGCCATTACAATCCCTTGATGAGCAATTATGATGCTAGAGAAATAATCTAAAAGTCAACTGTGGTTGAAGTAGAGATGATGCAAAACAGTGAAGATAGTACCGTACTTGTCGCAGCTGAATTAAAGTTTGGTTTTTGGTATTTATTGGTTAATACCAAATTAACTATGTCATTCTTGATCAGAGTTTCACCAAATTCTGACAAAAGACAAACACATTGTTTGAAAGTTTTTGAGGACTAAAGATAGGTTTAAAAGAGAAATACCACTCAGTTTCCTATCGAACTTGCAACAAGCTGTCATTACAAAAATACCTCATAAAGCGTTGAAATGAAGGTGAAATGTTTTTTTACATGAATTCTCTCTTCATTCTCGGAGTCAATCAGTTCTAAAGTATAAATAAAAATTCAAGCATTGTATTGGTTTCAGGATTTACAAGAGTGCAATAAGATAAGGCCTGTTTTCCACACATCTGACATTCTGAAGATTTACAGGGAGGCGCTCCATCTCTGCCTCTGCCAGCCTCTGCATCTGCCAAGTCATGTGATAAAAATATTTCCCAAACTGTTTTGCAGTCTAGGAAGTTTTTTTACCATCTTTAGCATCTTTGATGTTCACAGATTAAAAAGTAGTTCTTGTTTTTTTTTCAGTTTTTCTGTAATATAATTGATGAACCTTCACTGTTAATTACAAAAACTAATTGTCTGGAAACTAGAGACCCAAATAGTATGCAACATAGAACATGGATCCAGGTGAGGTGGTTTAGCATGTATTTTCCCAGGCTTGCTGGAACTACTTTCACATGAATATGTTAAGTAGCAGTCAATGATACTAGGTCAACAGTTTAGGAAGTATTTTGTACAGTTTAGGAAAAATATGAGAAAATAGTTCCTAAACTGTACAGTTTAGGAATTTTTTTTTTGTTTTGGACTTTGGAATATTTGCATGATATGTTTTTTTTATTTGAAACAATTGAAGAAGGCTAGAAATACATATGTTGTCTGTAAATTGAAGTGGAATTTTATTTACTAGGTAAATATTGACAAAAATTGTTTTGACTGAGGCAGAGATTTTCATAAATTGGCAGAAGCAGAGGCTGGCACGGGCAGAGGTTAAGAAGTATCATAGATTTACCTATCAACAACTATAATGGAATCAAAAGATAGGTAAACATTGCAATTTTCTTTTGCTGCCAGTACCAGTTACTTCATTATCGTTTCTTAAGTTGTTGTTTTGACTTTTATTTTCATTCTAAATTATGATGAATGGTATTGCAATGATGCAAGTTACAATTGACTAGTCCAAAGATAGGCCGTTATTAACCAGGATATGCTATCGACAAGGCGGTTTCTTCAGTTTCTGTTACATTGTGCTTCACCGTTGCAAAGCAAGAATTAATGTGACGTCTGTCCAGCCCATAGGCGCCATTGTAAATTTAAGCATTTTCAGCAAAGTTGTAGGCCTCCAACTTTGAACGATGAAGACGTAGCCAATAAGACAGTTTTACTTTGTCAAAGTTTTACCTCTTTATGGATACATGCTGAATAATATTACATAAAATTACCAAGTCAACATTCATTAACTACCTATTATACTCAATATTTACAATATTTTAAGAAATTTGAATCATTCTCAGGCAAAGAAAAATGAAAGCAAATTATTGTACTCAGATTGCTTCGACTGATATCGTGACTGGAGACTTGAGCAGCTTTGGCAAGCCTAACATCTAACCAGTGATAGGGGTACATATTATTGGGGTATGTCATACATTGAGACGTGAGCGGTCTATATTATTTAGCCAATGACTGTGTAAGATCACTGATTTGGATGGGTGGCTTAGCCACACTTCTGGGATACATTAGCCAATTTTTGGGACAGAACTGGGTGTTTGTTCGCCAAAAAAATCATAAATATTATGTGCTTTTAATATTTAAGGTACATGTGTTCATATGATGTGCAACAACATAACAAATTGGCAGACACGTAAATGATAAAATGTAAAATCTTAAACTGCAAATCTTGTTTATTTATCTCCCTTTGTGTTAGCCAGTTTGTTTGACGTTAAATTAAAATGCATCAGTCTGTTGTTTCGTGAGGTTAAATTTCGTCATATTGGTAAGATGATCACTGACAATACTGATACAGGTATTTCAGTGTTTTAATACTTGCGTGTGCCGTCTTTCCAAAAATAGCTTTCATAGGGTTTATGCTGTGATGGGGCATCTGTTTCAGCCGCATCTGTTTTCATGACCGACCAGATGAGTGGGTACAGACTGCTACCAGGAAACTTGTCAGCTTTGCTTCTAGGTCGCTATGGCAACACGAAAGAAAACAGGCTGACTGCAGTTGAACCCAAGAAATACATCTATACATCTGTCACAGATATTATAGAACTAAACTATGAAACTATGAAAATATTCGTGTTTCAGGTTCAGCACGGTTTATTCGAAATGATTCGTCGACAAGGTTTTCCTTTGAATTAAGTAGAAATTCATACAAAATTATGTCTTGTTATTCAAACTTTTAAATAACTTGGAATTAGAATTTACTTTGATTGAAAGCTTCGAATTAGGACTTATTTCGAATCACTTCTTTGAATTGTGGCTTCCTTTGATTTAACTCTTTTTTAATTACACTCAGACTTACTTTGATTTACGAAATGAAGCCACTGGATAGTGTCCTCATGTCCTTTAGTGCTTCTACTTAAAAGCAATATTTCTTACTCTCAACACTCATGACATGTGTAACCACGTCGCAAAGGTTCTCTGTGGTTTTAGTAGACAATGATGCAATGCATGGAATCGGTAGTGGCAGTACTGATTCCAGACACCAGTTTTCAGCTGATATGCTGAGACATAAGGTGTCATGACTTCTCTGCATTGGCAGACTAGTCTCCAAATACAGAAAGGTCATGCACTGACGCAGCTCACACTGGTCAATGAGGCACGACCATGATGGTCTGGAGATGACATCTTTTGTTTGCTACTCCTCATGGAGGCCTTACACATGTAACTGGGGCAACTTCAAAGTAATTATTTTTTACTCTTGACACTCACAACATTTAACCTGGATGCTGTTGACCTGGCATCTTCAAACAGGCCCATTAGATAATCTTCCATACCCTGTGCAAATATTCTCTGTCTTCAATACAACATTTGGTGTTTTATACTGCCTCAACCTCAGACCTCATCAAATGAAAAATGACAAGTAACTGAACAGTATCTTGACTCTCAGGACATGAATCCCATTTATGTCAATGCTAAATCTATGTATATTCTCAACCCTCTTGATATGAATGTAATTAATGGTTAATACTACTGGTCCAAAAATGATAACAAGTGGCTTTTATTGCATGTCATGAGTGTTTGATCTTCAATGTGATTTCTAATACAAAGTTTTTGAACAAGGAAATACTTTGATTTAAAGCTTTGAATTAGATCTTCAACAAAGTTTGATTTAACACCCACCAAAGCTTCGATTTACAGTTACTTTGAATTAAAGAAGGTGTAAACACCTTCGATTTAGTGGAACTTTGAATTAAACATGTTTGAATTAACCATGCATTTTAAACATGATATGATAAGAATGTTGCAAAGATTTGTCTTTATTGCTTCCCAAACGCCAATATACATGCAGCTTAATTGGGATTATGAAGTACTATTCCAGATTTTCGATTTGAATGAGGTCCAATTGGTAGATTTCGTCAAATGTAAAACTAAAAAGGGGATTACCAAAGTTTATTGCATTTTTCGTACCCCAGTTTGGATTAGAATGATCTTTGGTGGATGAAATAGCTTTATTTATTCAAGAAGTAACATCATGAAAGCTGGTTACTTGTAACAAATTATTTGTAGACAGTAATCATTTGGGGATGCTTTCCTTTTGGCAAATTCAACAATTTCTACAAGGAAATAAAATTTTAAAAACTGATTTTTTTTCAGAACAAGTTATGATTCCTTCCATTGAATTTGATATCCGTATCCATATGAATTGAGAATAAAACTTTGTGTATTCGGGATACATAATGGACTCTGAGCCTCGCACAAATCCGTGGAACAAAGAATATAGGTATTACCGATTGATAACCTGCAATAAGTACATATGCGTGCAAAGAAAGAATGAATAACATTGACAGACCTTCAGGTCCATAAAGCCACGAAAATACACTTGCGACAAAAAATTCTCTGCCTTGTCTGTATGAGTAAATTCTGTACAAAAATGAACCCGTATCATATTCGGAGAAACGACGCCAAAAATAAGACAAATGATTAAGGTTGCTGCAGCAAATACACAGTAATCAAACAAAAAAATATGGTACAAATTGTTATTTGGATTCCATGAACGTCTCAATTTAGGATAGTGGATTTTCCTGAAACTTCAAACGCTGTTTTAAATATCAAAATGTTGACATATGACTTAAGTCAGCAGGTTAAAGCGCGTGCAAAATGAGCCTCTCTTTCTCAATAAAAATATTTCAAAGTGATATCTTGTGTATCACCGAAGCATCCTTCTTTTGGCAGCAGAATTCAACAAAAGAAGATATCTCAGTAAACTAGGATTTTTATAACTTTTTACATACATTGTCAGATTGAAATTTTTACACCTAAATGTTTATCAAATACGTCACCTCAGAACAGGTATAAAAGTTCCTTGTTTCAAAACAGCATATCTTGACATAAGTTTATGCAAAAGTAACATGTGCTCAGCAATTATTTGTTTTGCATACTACGATAGATATGTGGATGCTAATCAAAATGCAAGTAAGCTACTGAACCATGAAATATTTTTGTTACTCTTGGAATTGTCATAAATGTGAAAATATTCTGTCTTGCAGAGGGAAATGTCCTTTGAAAAGTTTTACATGCTGTGGTATTGTGTGAAATTATCCAAAATAACCTACGCATTTAATCTTCTAGCCAAAAGGGAACAGTCACTAGAGAAAATAAAAGGATGGACGAAATATTTCAAAACATTCTGGAAGTGTATCCTGTACGGCTCAGTTAGTGTTTGTGTTTGCAGCCTCTGTTTGAGTTTGCGGACACTGTGTGGGCCTAACTTCACAGTTTCCTGGTGCTTGTGGACACTGTGCAGGCCTAAATTCACAGTGTCCAATGAGTGGAAAATACTGTAATCTCAGTATTTGTGTATTTATTTGCAATAAAAATATGACAATATCATTTGTTATGTTTTATTAATATTTCCTCCTAATTTTCCTATTTTTTAAAACATTAAATTTTCTTCTGGGCATCTCCAAAAAAAGACAATAGAGACACATAGTCCTAATTAGTATAATTCCCAGTAACAGGAAATGATTTTCCCACCAAAATGGCTGCCTGACCTACTTAGCTCTTGCCTGAAGTAATTGCTTCACTTTGCCAATTAAACACAAACACTAACTGAGAAGATCCAATCACACTTCTGGAAATGAGCATTGTCATCTGTTTATTAGCCCCAACCATTAAATTAACCCATTTGTTGTATGGAAAATCTGTAAATCCTGATGTATCAATTGAAATATGTAATTATGCTTTTGACTTGTTAGAAATTCAATTCCCTAAAAGTGACAGTGATATAGATACCATGTTCATCTTTGTTCATTGTATTGGTGATATGCAAAAATTTTTGGAAAGCTTATTGTTTACTGCAAAAGTAAACTCAAGTGAGTGGCTTGAAATAATAAATGATTTATCTGAAAGAAAGGAACCTTTCACTCTTTTAATTTTTAGGATGACCTGTATTTCGCATTTACCCAGGAAGTAGGCTACCTTAACAAGAAAGAACACATAGCTGACAAACATCAATGTCACACAGACATTTACATGATATCCTACTCAAAAATGTGATCGATTCCTTAGAACTTGAGCTGAGTCAAAAAACTATAAGAATATTCTGAATTATCTATTTAGACACCAGGAAATAATTGAAAGTACTGTCAAGTAGATCTATATTTTAAGTATAACATGAATCCTGTTTAATCTATATTAAAGAACAAAAGTTAAATCAAGCCTAAGATAATTGCTTTATCCAAATTTATCATTGCCATGAAAAAGTTATTAAAGCTTGTGGCAGCATTCTTTGGAAGCTTTTTTGTCTAATTTTGACACATGACACCTCACAACAATCCTAGGACTTTTTTGATCACTTTTGAAATATGTCAATTTATGACAACTCCAGGGCTATTGGAGTACTTTTTTAAAAAGAGACCCCTTCAGAAAATCAAAGTATTCTCAGAGAAGGAGCAACAATCACCCATTTTTGGGTGATTTAAGTATACACTAAAACCTCCCAATAGGAAATTAATTTGGGAATCTCTCATAGGCAATTTGGGACACCTCCTTTAGAATTTTTTGTTAAATTTGGACACAAGACACTTGCTTCCCATGGACTACACTGTAAGCACAGATGGCCTTTTGATATGAAGAAGAATGCTGCCATCTAATGGCATCACAAGGTTAGCTGGTTGACACTTTCAAAGGGGCAGTGGTTCTCATGAGCCATTTCTTTTGGATCTTCAACAACTTTTCTATCATGGTTGGGAGAACAATTACACAATATCACATTGGGACCTTTGAGGTGTATTTATTAATCATTATCATGTGTGATGCAGAAGTGCCTTGAGTGGGGTCTAGCTACAACAGTGATGACACTGACAAAGACATGCCTTATTCTTAAGGTTGTCTTTTAAGGGAGTGGGTTATAAATGTTAATGAAACCACAGCCAATGTCCTCACCAGACATATGTTGGAAAGGAGATCTGTACACTGAACTTAGTTTTATACACCATTTCACTTTTTTGGCTTGGATGATTTCTAGAATCAATAGAGTATGATTTTATAAAGTTCTCAAAGATTCAGACTGACAGGCAAATGTCAACTTAGCACAGTTAACAAGTCATCAGAACAGATCACAGGAGGTCCTGGGTTCTATCCCCACTGGAAGCAATTTCTTTTTTGCTGAATTTTGCTCTTTTCTGCATAAGCCAATGCTGACAGCGTTGCCAACATTGTATAATTTAGGGAAAACTTGAATGCTCAACTTACTGGGCTATTCTGACATGTGATTGTTGGATGGATCTGCGAAGGTATTTCCATGAACGTAGCAATTGATTTTAGGACATTGATTTAACTCAGAATAAGTGGGTGTGACTATGTAAAGGTCTTAAAAGCGTCACATAAAAACAACAATTTCATAATAGCTCAATAGGCTGAGAATTGTACTCATCACATCGAGTCCCACTGAATGTAACTTTTTGTTAGTGTGAAAGACTTAGATGCCAACCTTAAAACACGAATAATTTTTATATTTTGTCAGTGAACAGTAAGTCAAATCAGACATCCCCGAACAGGGGTTCAAGTAGGTCTTCCAGCATTACCAGTCTCAAAATTTTCCAGTTTTTGTTCCTGTCTCCAAAACTGACAAAATCTAAAAGTTCCATATCTTCTTAGGGAATGGAGTAAGTGGGGAGAGAAAGGAAGGGGGTAGGTGTTTCCAACTTTTCTTCCAGAGTCAAAAACTGGCAAAATATCTGTCATAGCCAGATTCTGGTAGCACTAAGTGACCCCTGTTCATCATGACTATACACTGAGCAACCATAGTCCCAAACATGAGAATTGACTGAAATGCACAACAGTCATGCATGAGTGACCTACCCACTGAACACCCTCTACTAGGGTGTGACACATGCTGTGATACTTGTTACTTAAGATACTCATTAGCCCCTTTGGGCATGATCTTATGTAATGCACCATGAACTTGTAAACACAACTAGAAGTACTACAATAAGCATCTACTGTACAGATATTTAAACAAATGCATTAAAATTATCACTACAGTCTGCCAAGACAATCACACACGCAGATATTGGTATGTTGAGCGCATACAGACTTCACCTAATATAACCGTATCAAGAGACGTATCAATATCTCAAAGTCGCATGTGTTCGGGAGCAGGCGCGTGTAAGGCGGGGTTCTCCAACTTTTGTCCCTGAGTCCAAAACTGGCAAGATAGAAGTCCCATATTTATTTTTTGGGGGGGGAGGGGTTCAGGTTTTCCAACTTTTGTTCTTTGGCCCAAAAGTGCCAGAAGTCTCATATTCAGTCGGGGCAGGGTTTTCCAACTTTTGTTTCTGATTCCAAAACTGGCAAAAAAGTCCCATTTTGTTGGGTGAGGCAGGAATGGGCTTTCAACTTTTGTTGCTGACTCCAAAACTGGCAAAATCTCAAAGTTCCATTTTTTTTGTTGGGGGGAGAGGTTGGTCATTTCTTAATGCCAAGTTTTACTACATCCAAAGTTGTCTGTTCCGAATACCAACAGGTCCCCCTAACACTATGCGTAAGTGAGGAAGCAGGAATCTCTAACTAACAATCTGAGAAAAGAAAAGAAAAGAAAAGAGAAAAGAATGTGGTGGAACGTTTGTATGATCGATGGTTGTTTTTCATCAACCTAATCAGCCAAACCTTACGCTATTCCCATGCAAGTCAGTCACCACAGCACAGCATTTACTTTTGAAATTTTCAATTTCTACAAGCTTTCCTTGGGGTACAAATTTGAATGTTTTTATTTGACAAAGAATTGGTGCAGATATCGGCCGATCAACACTTATAGACATCGTCCTTGGACTGAAGCTACGGCCAACTTCAAATGAACTGGCGGAAGACAGAAATTAAGTTTCTTTATACTTTTCACATCAATCGAACATTACAATCAAACTGCTTTGTCTTTGAGACGGATGCCACGCAGTAAATTGGTGAGCGCAAAACAGATCTGAAGGTGTTTTCCGACTATGCTTGTACACATTGATTCACCATCTGAAGACATAATAAGATGACTAGAGATAGTGCGTAAGTCGGACGCGATTTAACCCTTCAGGTCATGGAGAAGATTTTCACGGAAATGTATATATAGATTTATGTGAAAACTATATTTTGTGCTTTTCCTATGTCACATTTTTGAGATTTTGTTGTCAAAAGACAGAAATTGGCTCAAACAATAAAAACTTAAAATTTCCTTTGTTCAATCAAGTTTGCAAAATTTTAAGCAAATCTACAAATATATTTGGAAATATTGACATTTTCTAATTAAATCAAAAACATCTAATATTTAAGATTAATGCTGCAAATAATGTTGAAAAATTGTGTACAGTTCAGTAAGTGCATAAAGGTTTAAAAGCTTCTTGTGCTCAAATTTTATAAATAATATGAATATAACATAAAATATCTCATATATAGGCCTATAGATTTCACCTCTTAAATGCATCGATGTCAAGAGAATAAAATTTCTGTTTCATGGAACGAAAAAGTTCAAGATTGTAGAACCAAATTTTATGCGTAATCTGACCAGTCTACTTTCTTGTCCATGGCAAAACAGTCGGAGAAAATGTTTCGGTTAAATCTCAACACAAAGCCACTGTTTTTGTCGCCGGTTAATGTGAAAAAAAACCTCAATTGCCCTAACAAACTGTGTACTTTACTTTATTAATTTTTGACAATGTTATTCAACAAGTGATTCCACGCCTTCTCCCTTGATGACTCAAGTAATTGCTTTAACTTGTCTTTTGTCATAGTTTGACTGAAACATATGAAATATTAACTTTGACATTGTCAGCCTTCACTGTCGGATAGGGACAAGAGAAGCAACGTAATTTAATTGTTTCACCAAACAATGCAAAGGTTATCGTTAAAAGCAAAAGCTTATCAAAAATACATATACCAAGGAGAAACTTTGTTCTCGGTCTCAGCTTGGGGACTTTAGAAAAGTGTATTCATTGTCATCCCACACCCAGTGTCTTGTTGAAATAAATGTCCCAGTGTCTTAATGAGCAAACTAAAGATTGCAGTGGAATGATAATCATTGTGGTAAATTTTGAATTATTCCTTTAACAATACAGAAGAATTACAGAAAAAGAGTGTATATGTGATTTAATGAAAAAGTCTGGTACTCTTGCTGACCAGAAAGATTGTAAGAAAAGGTTGATAAATCAATCAATTAATCAATCAACAACAAAAAACATCCCTTTTGTTGACGAAGAAACATTATAAGACAAGCAAACGAACAAAAATGAACAAATACTGGTCTTTTGATATAAAACTGTTTCGGAAAGTTATCTCTGATAAAAGCAAACATCGTTGTCGTTAAGACTAAGGAAAACGAACTCCTTTTTAGTATTTGTTTGGATCTGTTTCAAAGAAACACCATGCGGTCGCGTGTGCTTTCACTTCTCGGGTTGCAAGGTCTTTGATTTGTTGTAAACCAGTGGATTTGCTGATTAGATAAATGGTCTCATCCAGTAGTGTCCCGTCCAAGAGGCATGTGGTCAGAACAAACAACGTTCTAGGAGGCTTAATTAAACCAAAGCGCATCTGGTTCATGTTCCATTTAATCTTCAATCCTCAGCTTGAACACAGAGAAGCTGTTCTTTGAAACTAATTGCGACAACAGACATCTGGTTTGTGCTTGTATCAAGAAGTCCTCTGTCTGCTGATAGGGCAGTCCTATGATAATCGAACCATAGGATCCAGTACTTATATGGTGATACTGCTGTGACCTAGTTCCTGGTGCCAGCAGATGACTGGTGATCATCTGCAGGGTGATTCCGTACCGCTGCTATGGTGATGAGGGTTCTGCAGCTGCAGCTGCTGACGTAGTTACATGTCAATACCAACAGCAAAAAGAAAAGGTCTCTGAGCAGCAATATTGGAGCACAAACCATTCAGTACCCCCACTATGTTTTATCGTCTGTGGTACCCCTACCCTTGCAACAGCTGTCCAATCTGTAGTAGCTTTTGCTTCTTTTTGACAGTCTGGGAGCTGCGTTTAAAACAGCTTCAAACTAGTGTACCCAAGTATGCTGCAACTAAAGCCTTGCTTTCACCCTGAGCCATTTGTACCCGCGAATACATACCTACGCTGCCTAACCTGGGGTCACCAGCTTTCAGGTCTCTGTTCAGTCTCCATCTGCCCACACAACATTCCTCAGATCTGGATCCTCCATCTTGTCCATCGTACCATTAGGACAATTACGAGTACTTAGGAAAAATATCTACAACTATTTACTCTCTCAGTAAAGTTCAAAGTAGCCACTCAACACCCCAAGAGCACAGTCTTTTTTTCTTTAAAAGACACTCAAATGCCAACACTAATACTTGCTGTCAGTTAGTGAAGTAGCAGAATGTGACTTAAGTTGTTCAGAAACTGAGCCAGAGAGGAGGAGCGATTTGGAATGGTGTAGATAAAAAGTTGAAACAATTAAATTGCATGTTGTCACATATTTGAAGAAAAATTACTACTTTAAGTAGTACAAGTGAATGATTTCTCACGAAAGTTGTCTTTCTGTAAACGTTTCTCCTGAAGTAGATCATGTCGGTGCCCTGCAGGTACAGCAATGCAAAGGAAGTTGGTTTTCAGATAGTCGGGTATTGAATGTGGTGCCAATGGACTTGTGCCTCTCATCATCGGGATCCTATAGCTGACAGGAGGGAGACAAGCAGAATGTTTCTTCATTATGAATTCTACCTGGATCCAGGTGCTAAAGTATTCAGGGATCAAGCATCCTTTTGCTGGGGTCATGGACACAGAAAATGATGGTTTTAGGGTTTTCAGTTCCCAACCTCGTGATGATACTGCGGGTCCCTTAGGCTCGCTACCCCTTCCGAAGTATGTACAAAAATGAACAACACCTGAGTAAAACACAATGGAATTGACATCATGCGGACCAGCTTAAAACTTGGTAAAATTTTCAGTATTAGTGTCACTTCCGATGTACGCACGCAGGTCGAATGTTCAGATGTTGAAACCAAATTGATGTCAAGGACGTTGGAACGTAGAATCATATCAGAACGAGACACTGAAACACATCAAACGTTTATGGGCAACATTTTGCTGATAACTAAAAAACCCATGATATTGCAAGACTGTGACATCCGGATTTCTAGGATCAACTGTAGTCGATCTATTTTCTGTAAGTTGTCATGGAAACCCAGAAGTAGAGCTGACAGGTTTCCTGGACCTGGTAGCACCGCACACCCTCACTTCTAAAGTACCTATCCGAATACTCAAACCCTTATCCTCTTCAGCTTGATGGTCTATCACGTACCGGTTCCTGGCATTTCTGGGGGAAACAGTTGCACAGGAGGTGCTCAGGCCAACAGTCCACGCACAGCGACATTTCTCTGATCGCTGTCTGTGGGACAAATGTTAATTTTTCAAATCTGGCACATGTAATTACTAATGGTGGACTAAATTTTGTTTATGTTTGAATAAATAAATAAATAATGAATCACCCAAGTATTGGGGTTCTAGATGGCAGTAAACCAACCCCAATCTGAAACTCTTTTTTCCCTTTTTTTTTTGGGGGGGGGGGGAGCAAACTGCCCATGCCAAATATGAAGTCCAAGTTGTCCATAAGAAGTTTGCATTTCCAATGTGGTGAGAGAGGGAGCATACCAACCTTGCCAGATCTGTCCAAGTTGTTCCAGTTTGAGTTGAGCAGTTTTCATTTTTGGAATTCCAAGTTGTCTATGAGAAGGTTTCGTTTTTGGGGGAAGGAAGGATTGACAAACCATCCTCACCGAATCTGAAGTCCAAGTTCTCTATGCTTTTCTCTATGTTTTCATTTTGGGCGGGGTGAGGGGAGCAAAATTATCCTTGCCAAAATATGACAACCCCCACTTCAGCTATTTTGACTTTCCCAGTATGACATCGTCAAATCGGGGAGGGGGGAGGGGTTACACTGATGAATATTTAAGGCAAGGCTAACACTGAAACTGGTGTGTCTGAAGGGACAGAGCAAAGTACTTTAGTTCAATTCTTTCAAATGTTTGACCACTGCCAAATTTTTTTGTCTAGTTGACTACATTTGATAGTCCAAATTTATGAAAAAGTCAGTTGTTGCCATTACAGTCATTTGTGAGCTGCTCCTTCTCCAACTACATTGTACAAAGCTTCAGAAATATGAAATTTGTAAAAAAAAAAAACAAAAAAAAAACACCAAAATTTAGTCCAATATATAATCATTTTGAAGCAATGTAATGAAGAAGTGTTTATGTGGAAGCCATTCGTTTTTTATTGTATCAAATGACAGGATAGTTTCTCTTGTTGTATTTGAGGCATGTATGAATTTATCACTCGCGGATGTACGGTGGCAGGATTTTGAGTCGCGACGCGTGCAATTTTAAAGAACTTTTTCTTTTAAAAAAGGGCTCCTTAACTTTGACGACCACTTACAAATAAGAATTTATATCTGTCGTAATGTCTCATCGCGAATAACTCGAATAGTTGCGTTCTTACAAACCTTGCTGTATTTTTCCTATTAACACAGAAGTTTGTAACAATCTTTATCATAGAGCGAACCCTGGAAAAACACATGTGGCTGGTGATGATCCCTTGTCACTTCTAGGATACGCAGTATAAAATAGATAAAGCTTTATTTAGCTTCGGCTACAACAACAGATTAGTAGGCGCACCAGATGAGCTGTGTTGTTTGTCTTGGTGTAAATGCAGGACACACGATGACTGGCGCGGAATTCTGTAAATAAAATGTGATCCAGAAAGTGAGCGGACAAAAAAATTATATGTTTGAATCCCTGTCTGTTTTGGTGAAATCTACATTTGTATTTTCAATAAAATGTTTGTGATGACGCAAACAACTCTAAAATACATTACTAATGTTGAAGTGAACAAAATGGAAAATAGAAATTGGGTTGGCTTTGTCGGAGTCCCTCCCGACCAAGGCCAAGGCCGATGCATGACCTTGTATATATAGCATGCCCCAGCCGACCAGCGG
>JBCAUG010476321.1:0-15471 GCA_038406175.1 Haplosyllis leylae
AATGAACTTTCAACATTCATCATCGGAGTGTCTGGTCTGGTAGACCTGACACTAGTAATCATCAAAGGGGAAGGAGTTGATCAGAAAAAAAATCGGAAACCTATTAAAAAAGACTTGAGTGAAAAAGTGGTGTGATGTCGATATATGTTTATGGATCCTATAAAATCATAAACTAATAGGATTACGCCAATTACTTTCATGCCTGCAGGGGACATGTAACATGTAATTGTGATTACACTTTCCTCAAGTAACGATTACATGCAGGCCATATATGAAGGGAAAAATGTCTTGAATGTGTAAAGTTTAAATGATTATCTGTAATTCCATCAAGGAAACACAGCAAATTATTAACCATGGCACAAGTTACCCTCCTGAGCGCCGACATGCTGACGCACCAGCTGACAGATACATTCATCATCTGTGAAAGTGCCGACACACCGAATGCCGACAAGGTCTGGATGCTGAAGGCAAAGCTTCCACACGAGACTTCAACAAGAGACTTCTACCCGTGGTCAATATTCTACACTTATACCGTCAGTACACAAAAATTTTCATCACAACAAAGGAAATTTAGCTTCTATTTTTGGTGGAAATTGAATTTTAAGATTGATGAAATTAACAAACATACATTTTCTATGGGACTTATTTTTGCTCATCTCCCGAAATAGGAATCTACCCTACACCTCTATAATTTGTACTCCTCCAGCTTGTTCTTAGAAGACGGAGGTCTGACCTGATTTCGTTTGAAAAATACAGGCAAAGTTCCCAGTCCAAGTAAGAAGACACCTTTTTGCAATCACAAAAAAAAAAAAAAAAAACGCGGTTAAAGTCAGATCTTAAGGGTTGGAAAAACACTCCCACTTTGAAAAATGCATCCAGGGGATGTGAGTTCATTTGACACTTCAAATATCATTCAAAACGTCACTTTAATTGACATTTAAAATGTCATTCTAAATGACATTTAGAAAGTTATCACAAATGTTTCTTTATATATCATTTGAAATGTGTTTTTGAACTATCGTTTCACAAATCATTGGAATTGTCCCTTGAGTTGTCATTACCACTTTGTATTTAAATATCATTTGAACTGTCACATGAAATGTGTCACATCATTGAGAATTCATTAAGATATACAGGATAATATACACCTTTTGAGTCTAAACATGGGGTTGTTACCCCTTGTTTTGATTATTCCACAAAATCAAGCTTTCTTCTAAAGGTTAGAAGCAAATTCATTACAAAGTCATCAAGACATTTAGGATAATGTATAGTTGTAGTTTATATGTAGGGTTGTCACCTCTTGTTTTGGTCATTTTGCAAAATTGAGCTCTGTTCTGAAGGTTAGAAACAGGATACTTAGGACCAATTTATTGCACTATCTATTTATTTAATTGATACTTTAGTATCAATGTGCTGTGTATTTCATATTGATGTATTTTGATTATTAGTACTGATATATTGCACTAAATATTTAATACCTAATAAAGATGTACAATATAGATCTATTATTGATGAAATTCTGATGTGCTACATTTACAACTAAGTATTTTATGCTTATTTTTTTTGTGTTGCATTCAATATTTATGCACTACACCTCATATTGAAGTATTTGATATTTACTATGGATGTATTGCACTTCACATTGGAGTATTTAATACTTAGTATTGATTTCCTGTGTATACTTAATCAATATTAGGTATCAAATATAAAGTACTAAGTACAGAGTTTTACATCAAAACTAAGTACAATAAATTAGTACAAAGTATTAAACATCAATACTAAGTACATTAAATAAATACCATGTATTGCACATCAATACAATGCATGAAAATCTCAAATTCGGGGAGCGGTCCACAGATCCTGATGCTGCTGAGGATAACAACAACAACGATTTACATAGACTCATTTCGGCATAATAGTTACTGCATTTGCTGATATTGAGCGTGGAACCGCATATAAAATATTCATATCCAATTCAATGGTTGCAGAAAATTGTTTTCTGAGTGAGCAGGTTGAACACTAATTCACTAACATTATGCGAAAATATTGTCTATGTTTCGTCAGACGAACGTTATTATTTAACATTGATAATGGAAGAACTAATGAGTATGATCTGATGTACACACAGAGAATTTGAAAAGATTTTCGTTGAAAGGTGTGAAAACTGTTTGGACGGGAAGCGTGATTTCAAATGCATTTCACGGGTGAAATTGATCATTTCAAAATCATCCCACAAAAAATGTTTGCCGTCCTGATGCAGTCCAAAAAACAAGTCTGGTATAATTTGACTAGAATTTGTCGATGTTTTTCCTCTTTAGCTGGTTGAATATTGTGGAACTTTTCTAAAATCCGTGTCAAAAGACATCTTGTAGACTGTAATGTATTTTGAGATGAAATCAATCAATTGGAAATTGTATACTGTGCTAAGCCCTTTCAGTTCCTTGGGAACGTCAGAAATAATCGGAATTGGAAATCAGATGAAGCAGAATGTTAAACAGTCCTGCGATTGAAGATCAAGATTAATTCGAACAAATATCACTGTACCAGATTAATATTTCTATCTTCAGAAAATTGAAGAGAAACAACGATCCGCTGGTAAAAACCGAGAAGCAAAACAAAGAGAGATGGAACAAAGGAAGATGATACGAGAAGAAAGGGCAAGGAGAGCCAGAGAAAAGGTGTTAGATTTTCTATTTTTATTTGTGAAGTGATTAATAATTTTTTTAGTTTTTTTCTCCGTTGCAACCACGTTGACTCAAGTTTCGTGATTTCTTGGAAATACTTCCACATATGATCTAAGAGCGGATCCAAAGGTGCTAAGGAGACCGTGTCTCCTCCCAGTCCTGTAGATTTCATGTTTCTTGGCCTTCCCTTTTTTCCGGATCTGCTACTGTAGTATATTATATACTACAATACAGTACCGTGGCATTGGATCATGTTTCACCCTTTCGCTGAACTCAAGTTGATTTCTACTTTAGGCTCGTAAAATGAAAGATGGTGACCAAGATTTAGATCTAGACATAGAGAAGGATGAAGCCTACAATGACTATGGCGACAGTAAGTATCAACCCTTTGTTTATCCTCTTGAACATACAAATCTGACTTGTACCATTTTATCAATTGCTTTTTCTGATTAGCAATGATGAGCATGGGTACCATTCTTGTGTGGTTCAAGTCAAGTTTGAAGAGTAAACTTAAGAAAACTATTTTTAACGGGGATTATTTTCACAATTTAATGATAGTTGTACGAGTGACTTTGTTGAGTCAATGACAACATTTTGGGTAAGGAAACACGAATTTCATTGTTGACATAATAGGCCTCATTCATTCCAGTTTTTTAAAGTGTCTTTTCGGCTAATTAGATAAATTTTCCAAAAACAAATTCTGACAAAAGCAAGGTTGTAACCCCAGACCTGTTTCCAACCGCCCCAGCTATCACACTGAACAGTCACTACTGTAATTAGTAGCTCCCAGCTCTTGCACCATTGCTCTTGTCTAATTTAGACAAAATCTGTTCATTTAAAAAAAACCTAAATTGTACGGCTATTAAAGAGAAAATTGACCGTTATCAATTCAGAATCTAAAATCTAAAGCAAGTATTCTCAACAGTTCATCACTACCATCCCATAAAATACACTTAGGCAAAAAACATGATGTATTCTGTGAGTTCTGGGAATTAAGGAATTGCTGCATTTACAATAGAAACTCGAGAGATTGGCAACAAAATCCTTGCAGGACGCTTTTGTTGGTTTTCACATCTTCCACATGGTATATCCGTGTTGTTCACCACCTATTCGTTGAAAAATGCTGAATTTCCAGATTTTTAGCTAGGTCCAGTCTGTGTGGGTCCAAAATATTTAAAGTATCACTGCTTTTCATCGAAGTTGAATATTCGAGGAAAATAAAGGAGAAATACATTGCTTATAGAGATGTCTACGTCATGTAGTCCTGACATTTTGAATATTTTCTCAAACTTTTTGGATGAACATATTGACTAATCATGCAAGATCCTAGTTACCTTGCCTTGTTGTGATGAATTTGTTTACGCGAGGTCTAAAGTTCCATTTACTCCCAAATCCCCGGGGTTTTAATAACTTTTTTTCAAACTTTTATCCGGCATCCCCCCAGGAATACGAGACCGAGATGGCAAGTAGAACCTAAAACACGCACGAGCCAATCTTCGTTTTTGTATTATCTATGAACAAATAAGGATATTACTTGAAATTTTTTACTGTCGTCGTATCACGTTATTTTGATTTCTTCTTCAATCAGAATTCACAATAGATGTTCTCGGACAAAAACTAGACCATTAATTTCATTTCTATTGTTGTAGGAAATTCTGTGTGGTAAATAAGACACTACATTTTTCGCACAAATTCGCTTTTAAAAATTCACGCCAGCTATGAACGTAAACAATCTCACCCATGTATTCATTGCTACATGTCTGCAGATGACAGGATGTCACGTTTTACAGAGTCTCACAATGTTCACATATCCACATCCTGAGATTCAGAATATATTTACACAATTTTATGTAGTTTGTCAACTTTCATTCAATTTCAAATAGTTGTCCGCAATTGGAATTTGTTTGAAATTCTGAACCTTGGAATGTCACAAAATATTTAGAACCAAAATTTTTGAAAGTATTTTATTATCAGAATAAAGATCAGTGGTTATATCTTCCCAGAATACTTCGTTTTCACAGTAGTGTCAAATTTTAGGATTCCAGAAAATCACAAATTGAATTTAACTTCAACAATATCAGACATTTTGTCAATGACCGACTATGCACTGTCTTCATACAACTTGCACATACCAGATTTAGTAAGTGTGAATGTTCGAACATTTTGTGAGAAAAAAAAATGTTAAGACAGAATGTTCCTATTTCAGATGATTCGTGGCTTGGAGATGGCGATGCTGACAGGATGGGAGATTTCGGAAACGAAAGGATATACTCATCCGGTACAGATCGTGTTTATTCTGGTCGAGAAAGCCCTCATAAAACGTATAATCCTCGGTCTAGTGCTGAAATGAGAGCGCGAGCGAGCGCATTCAGCACGAGTACGACGGATAGCTTTGACTATGCTTTCCAGCGAGATCCGCGGAATAGAAAGGTTCAAAGTGACGACTTCTTCGATACATAGAGATTAACTATTGTATTAATAAACTGAAAAAAATAATAAAAATTAAGCAATCGAAAGCAAAGAGGGTTTGGAATATTTTATCGTAATGCTCAAATTAATTTTACTAAAAATATTGGACCATTTTACAAAGTGATGTGAGGGCCACGTTTTACAGTGATTTTAGGTGGCTGTTCTTGTCAAAATGTTTGGTACTAAAGACACAAAACCTTCCAGCACCTGATTAATTATGCTAGTCTTTTATTCGCTCATTGTTTCAATGAATTGGTACAATTTTAAATGTTTTGAACTAAGCAGACCGAATGTACAGTCCAATAAGAATTTACCTAAAGTCATTTGTGTGGAGTTATATTCGTGCTAAACACTACAGTATCCACTCTGAAATGCCCACAGTACAGTAGCAGATCCAGGATTTGCGCTGGGGAAACCCAGAAATTTTTGGTTGATTTTTCCAATGGAATAAAGTGATGCAGCCCATGAACTTAGTTTGAGTTTGATATTTCAGTTTCAGTTTCAGTTTCGGGCAGTTAATCTAGCTCATTTACAAATGAACTGGATTCAAATTATAAGAATCTAGCTCATTTAAAAATGAGCTAGATTTTACTTGTTTGTAAACAAAATTTCTTGCCTGGTTTCCCGGGGGTGGATATACAAGAATCTAGCTAGTTAGCAAATGAGCTAGATTCCTCAGGAAGAATCCAGCTCATTTGTCGACAAGCTAGATTTTTTTGACCTGGAAACTCAAACTGAAACTGAAATCTCAAACTCAAACTGAGGATTATCGATCACAAGTAAAGTGAAGCTACTTGAAGAAAGCTATTCATTGCTTGAGGGTTTGAAGCATTCTTTTGTGTTCAATGTGCTTTCTGCTACTTTTCTGACCATCTTTTCTTGGAAATTTTGAATTACGTAAGGTCTTTAATTTTTGATGTGGAACAGATACATGAAAATGTTAAACAAGGCCCCTAAAATGCTTTATTGGGATTTCAAAACTAATTCTTGGGCTGTAGAATTGTATAATGCAGCCTCAGAATTCGGAGGCTAGGGATCTGAGCCTTTCCCTCCTAGATCCGCTGCTGGAGTAAACAGCTAGGTCACTCTTTCGAGTTTTCTCGAAATACACAAAGTTGGCAATGTTGACATTTTTGTGTTTGCCTAAATTTGAAAATATGATAAATAGAGAAACTCATCACATCAGTTAAAATTCAAAACACCATTACAAATATAACTGTATCCAATTTATTTACATTAGAAGTTGTGCAAAAATGGCAACGGGAAAACTCGATTAAAAGTTTTCAGAAAAGAATCAGGTGTAAAATTTCAAAAATTAAAATTTTGTTCTGATGTGTTTTTTCTTCCTTCCTTCTTCATTTGAACTTTTCCCCCTGCAATTCGCTAAACTTTTGCCGTCTATATTTACTGGTTAAAAGGCAACATAATAGTAATTCAAAGTATGCAGATTGAACACCACTTGAGCATCCAGGAGATTATTCGTGTACTCTTCCTTTGCAAAATGAATGGCAATTAAATATTTTTTGAGTGCTTAACTACGCCCATCCGTTTACCTTTTCGTGATTATTTCAGGAAATTCTTCACACAACATTTTGTTTTAAAGAAATATTAAAACGTTCTTTATTATCAAGATATTGTAAATACTCCTAAGCGTTGAAATTTCTCACCAGTGCTTTTAATTTGAAAAACTGTAATTCTTCTCAGCAGCATAAACCCTGAAGGGAAACACTGTGTTGTTTAAGTGACGTCAAAATAACAGTATTAAGAGGAATCATAAGCAGATCCATGTCTGGTATTTCAGTTGATTTTGGTGCTTCTGTGTTGGTCGGTGGTTGTTAACATAATTTCACACTTACATGAATACCCATGGTAATCCTGGATATGCAACTTCATCCAGAAAGTCGCAATTACGTGTTCACCTGTTAAAATCACATTAAAATCCTTTAATTATCTGTGATATTAATATCTTTCAAATCTGCTGCATCTCAAAACTGTGGTTATATGCAACTGAAAGTGTTCATTGCATGGTCATTGTGATACGTAAATATTTAAAAGATATTTGTACAATTGCAAGAAAAAATTAGAAAATAGAATACACATGCGGTTGAGCTGGCGAATCGTCGGAAACATTATATCCACGCCTTTTTCATCTTTCTTTTGCCAAATGTTCATATCTGTGACAAAACCAGAGTCATTGGCTCTCTTGACTGCAAAATTCTGTGGTAAATTTCCATTTTTGGTGATGGAAAGTCTGTACGGGCCGCTCTTTTGTTAATTACACGTGTACAATTGTAGGACAATTGGGTTTACTATTTCATCATGTCTACAACATGTCCGAAACGTTTCCTCTATTTTGGAATGCTGTTTGCATTGTGTAAAGTATTGGCAATAAAATTCTGACGTTAAAAATGTTTCTTTAATACTGTTTTAACGATCTTTATGAGCCTGAATTTTTGCTGAAGTGATGTTTTGTGGAGTTTATCCGATACAAGGCTTCAGGGGAAGATCCAGGATTTCCCATCGGGCGCCAACCCCGTAATATCCAGAAAAATATGGTCCACAGGAGGGGGCGTCCGGAACATAACTGTTCACCATCACAAAAACGTCTGCATGGTTAGGAATGGAGCCGTTCAATGCGGTAAATCTGTATTTGATAACAGAAATGATGACGCTGCTTGCACAAGCCTTATAAGGGTTGCAGAAAACACCACGCCTGAATGGCGCACCGATTTCAAATATGAGATAACGCCAGCAATAACACTGACACAGATTGAGCTGTACATTTGGTTTTGGCGGACACTACCACACCGTTCATTTGTAACAAAACAATAAAAAAAAAATCAAAATATTCAACATGACATATGAAAATCTAGGGATTTTGAAATTCAAACGTTTTCCATGGATTATATCAATACGCAAAAAGTACATTGCACTGCAATACGACCAAATTGGAAGAGCGTGAAGAATTTTAACATCATTTTACAGTTCACTTTGAAACAAACTCAAAGCCGTCATGACTCACAAAAGCTGTCAAAGGATAGCTCCCGACTAAATCCCTTTTCACTGACTATCAGGATTACACAAAGAATTGGATGATCCTCTGGAAATGGACATTCAGAAAAATTTCCTAATGTTGATTATTTGCCGATAAAACTTTTATTTTTCTGACTATTGTTCTTGTTACTCGCCAATTATAGCACTTGTGTCACTAATTTTAATAATATTGCAATGACTAGTTCATGTAAATCATACATTTGCATGGTATTTCTTTCGCAAATGTTTCTGAAATATCCTGTACAACCGAACCGCACATCTGAAAAAGAGATAATACATCAATTATTAACGATCACAAAATAGTTAGATATTTAAAAGTGATGTCCCGTTAATTCTCATTTTTGTCATGTTAACGAATGTGCAAATCAAATATAAGTTACTTGTAGTTTGTCCTGGTGGTTCCGCTTTTCTTGTGAGGTAGATGTATTGTGAATGTATTTGGTAATACCATGAACTGAAATCTGAAGGAAGGCAGAAATTTAGAAGTACGTATCAGAAGACATTACATTTTAGTCGCAGCTAATTGGCGGGAAGGTATGTACGACATCCGTGGCGTAATATCTGAAAACTTGTTGTTCTTTACAGTTGAAAGGAAAAATTACCCTCTGGCCTGCACTTCCATCAGTTGAGATATCTTATTGAACTCTCTACCAACAAAGCCTTCATGGTATCGAGGAGTTTCCGATGTTTTCATCACAACGTATGGCTCAAAATATTGCTTCCATTTTATCTGAAAGAAGAAGATTAGGGCTTTGGTATTGCTTATACTTTTTGACGGTGGACTAGAAAAAGCTATCTAAGGTTACGAAAAAATGTTAAAGCCAATAAAACTATTTTACTTACTATGTATGGATCACTTGCATTCTTCCATTTGTTGAAGTCCGTTGGACCGTGAGCTGGTTTTAATTTGTAGCTAAATAGGGATCAAACAATCTGAAATTACTCCACAATTGTTTAAAGAAATAAAATTGTTAGGCAAAAAGGTCGAAGAGAGAAGTATAATTAAAGAGGGAGCATGGAAAAAGTAACAATTTGTACTCACTGAAATGGAAATGCCTTTTCTTTGTTCCATAAATTGATTAAATCTTGTTTAGTTTTAGGAAAAGTCGGTCCACTCTTGGGAAACTCGAATGCTGGAACAACCAGCGTCTGCAAATATCCAACATGAGAGGTTAAAGATCCACCATGGCAAGTAATGTGTTGAGGAAGGACAGACGTATTATCAAATAAAAAAATGTCCATACCCGTTTTGTCTTTGGATCATCCAGAAGACCATTCCAAATAGCCTTTTGTATGTGCGAATGTATACCATACATTGGTATGAAATCTGCATCGGACAGGAAAACATAATCTGTTCTGGTATTATTAAGCGCAACATTGCGCAGAAAGTTTGCAGGGTAGTAAGTCTGAAAAATGTTCAATATTGTAATGGATGTCAAAAGAGTAGGTGATTAGAGAAATTTACTCTTAAGTACTATTAGATTCAGAAGTTTTGGAAATTACCCCACTACTTCCAACAACATGCAGATCCACTCGACCCTGAAAGAAAGCTCGAATTCTGTGCAAGGCGGTTGTCAATTGTGCTGCGGTGTCGGATGTTGAGAGCAACGCCACGCTTAATGGCCCACTCCAGCGTTTCATCACCTATTAGAAAATAATTAAATGTAAAAATTTCATCAAAGTATTTGTGTAATCAATGGGAGACTATTTGCCCATCTGTCGTTTGGACAGTTTCTGTAGTAGATTTAAATAATTTTTGTCATGCCAGACCAGACCTAATGAGGGGTGGGGGGAGGAAGGTTTCTTGGGCAGGGTACCCCCTCCCTCCTCCCAGATAGAGTGACCTGGACAGGGTACCCCCATACCCCCTCCCCCAGACAGGGTCACTGGACAGGATACCCCCCCCCCGGACAGGGTGACCTGGACAGAGTACCCCTTCCCTTCCCTACAGAGTAACCTGGACAGGGTATCCCCTTGTGAACAGACAAACACTGGTGAAAACATTACCTTCCCTCGCACAACGTACGTAGTCGGTAACAATTACAAAAAAAAATTCAATAGTTTCTATCACCTCTTCAAGCATATCCAATCGTGTTATGGAAAGGTGAGTAGCAAAAGTAACGTCGGACTTTGACACCGAAGCGTTTCCCAACATGAAAGGTATAACCGTTCTAGGAACGTTGGCATCGTCATCGTAAGCAGTACAGTTAGACTTTGTTTTTTCTTTCTTCTGAAATAATTAATGAGGAAAGATTCTTTGTTCCGACTTTCTGACATGCAAAATTATCATATCAATACATAAGTATCCATTGAACATTGTAGACTGCCAATTCATGGCCTCCACAACAGCTCCGTGCTCAGATCCATCAAATAGAGTAAGAAATATAAATTATAAACGCAGCTATAAATTTTAAACTTGCTTTCAATGGTTGTAATTGTTTCATTCTTACAAGAAGACATTGTCATGTGATGTCAAAGAATGTTTGCGACTCCTTTGACTACAGACGCACAATGTGCAAAATCCAGAAATTTACCTTTTCATCTTTTTGCATTGAATTAGTTTCGTTGACTGCCGATGGTTTTGCAAAAGGTTTGTCATGCGATTCCTTCCCTTTCTTTCTCTTCTTTTTCTTCTTTTTGACGTTCAAACTTAATTCTTTCTTCTTTTGTTCCAAATTATTTATCATTTCTTCTAAATTTTTAATTTTATTTTGGGCATCTCCTATTTCAGAAATGTCTCCAAATTTACCAGGTTGCTGGCCCAGAGCCAGAAGATCCCTTTCT
The DNA here is from genome assembly GCA_038406175.1 of Haplosyllis leylae. Taxonomy (NCBI): domain Eukaryota; kingdom Metazoa; phylum Annelida; class Polychaeta; order Phyllodocida; family Syllidae; genus Haplosyllis; species Haplosyllis leylae. The sequence continues at coordinate 10,992 of JBCAUG010476321.1, forward strand.
CCCCCCTCTTTGCTTAAAATGTTCTCCACTATTTTGTTTTCTTTTTCGGCATACTCCAGAACATCACTGACATCCTTGGACATGATAATCCGAAGCTGTCTGACAGGTTCTCCACTTTCTCTAAGTTTGTTTTTTTGGACTGGTAAATAAAAGAAGGGAAATCACATCTATTTTCTTGAGTCGATATTTTGAATCATTTTCACAGAAAAAACGAAACTTTAGCTGTGAATTACATTGGCCAAACAAGACATAAAAGAATCTGAGCATAAATGAACACAAGAATAAATACCTTTGCATAATTATAAATAAGACACTCACCTAGGTTTGCGATGTTTTCGTCACTATATTCAAACGGTATGGAAATACTGAACATTAAAGACAATCCCAGTATAAATCCGAAAATAATAAATTTATATCTGAGGGTCATTCTCAGTCCGAACACTAAAGTGTTTCTGACGATTCTGCGACCAGAGCAACTCATTTTTGATCTTTTCAAATGCACCCAGCATACATGTTTATCACAAGCAAATGTTTAAAGTATATGTAAATATAAATAATGTAAATACAAATAAAAGAACTAAGACACCATTGGTTAGAACTTTTTCCTGTTTGTGTACTATTTAATGTGTGCAGTTCACATGTTTTACCTTTAACACACAAGGGTATGAGGCATGAATTGAGACCCCTCAGAAAAGAAAACCGATTTAACTCGACCAGTAAAAGCAACGAAGTGGAACATGTAAATACCGGTATAAGGCAGCCTTTCAAATATTCTATTCTATTCTTTGGTTGTCTTCAACGAATCTTTTAAACGGAAATTGTGCTTGGATAAAAATGGTTGTGCGTCTTTTTGTGCGTCTAAATTTTCGTTTGCCCGTTTCGAAAGTCACTCCTAAAGATTTGGCTTTTTCAGGCAACCTGATCAGGCCAATTAGGCAAACTACAACACTACGTAAAACAAGAATGATAAGTAGCATTGTGTTGCACTGCACTTGAATTTGAACTTGGTATCATTTTTCAGCTCAATATATGACAACATAGATGGTTAGGTAGCCAGCTAGATATGTAGCTAGATAGCTCACTAAAAATAGATATCTAGCCAGTGAAATGGATAGTTGAGTACACAGAGAGAGAGAGACAGGTAGACATAATAGTAAGTAAGTTGATTAGAATCTCCCAAAATGTATCTAAAAATGTTTTAAAAATTCTTTTGGGTCCAAACATACATCAAGCCAAATCTGGTGTTATCTCATTTTCAGAGAGTTTGGGGTGGCGGGGGGGGGAGGTCCGGGGTCAAATAATGGAAGTTGTTCAGAATGGCCTCAAACATATTTTGGTTTTGGAATTTTTGAGATTCAATGAAATTTTTGAAATTTCTAAGTGGCCACAAGCAAGCAACATACGTCCAACCATAGACACCACAGTGACCAGATAAGTCGCTCCGCTCGTTGAGGTGGCGCGACTAAAAATACATGTATAGTGTTTATAACATTCAATTATAACCTAAATTGAAAAGTAAAAAAGTCCGAATACCTCGTAGGGACCCTTTAGTAATTCTGCTGGTTCGATAATTTTACGATTGTTATTCCTGTTTCTGTAATATATATTGCACTTTTCCACAGATGTTTTAGGAAAAGTGTTATAAAACGGTTGAAATATATTACATTCTGGTTGATATATTCATAACATAAGTTTTACGTGTCCAACGATATTAAAGGTTCAGTTGTGTGTAAGCACCTGTGTGCCTCAGCGCGTGCTCAGTGGTGACAACTAGGAACGTAGCACACGTGAAGTGATTTTTAACTTATTTATTATATTTGAATAACAACAGACGTTTTTAAACAATTTTTCAACAGTTATGTACAAAACAATTTCATCCAAAATACAAATTGACTGTAGTCTCAGTACTGTCACAACCCTTACAAAAGTGGAAAAATGGAAAACAAACGTTCAGTCAACAAACTTTTTAAAGTACAATTTATTGTATTCGTTATATTGCACCCGATATTATCTTTGGTTAAACTTCGATTATGCAACAAAATTAAATCTCTTCATAATATTACTATTTTAAATATCAACAAACCTTCTTTTGGACCGATGTAAAAGTCATTATTTTATATTGGATTTAAGAAATTAAAGCATTCAATTCACCAAGATAATCCATCCTTCTAATAAACACAATTTGCAACAAATTGCAATGTCACGTTAATTTGCAATTAACATAAATTTGAACTGAAAGCTATATTTCATGTGAAACCTGTGTAGTTTTTTTGTTTTTATCACATTCTCCAGAGTTCGTCTCAAGTGTACTAACGTAATATATTCAAATAGCCACCACCAACTCTGGGATTTGTAAATTTTAACCATCTATGCATTATTTTTTATCTAAATTATTATACTTTTCAGTTTGCACAAGGCTTGTTACAGTTTTGCACTGTTTAAAACGTGAGCATCTTGTTCTGCAGTGTCCTGAGATGGGGAGTTTCGCCGACATCTCTAACCGCGCGAGTCAAGCGGTATAGAACAGGACAGTCAAGCGATTTACACGGTAGGTCACGATCCTGGCGGCCCATGCAGCTGAAACACGCCTGTAAATAAAATATCATAAAATAAGGTTACAATAAAGCCATAATTGAATGGCAACAGCGGAGGACAATGTGAGAGGTTCTACCCTTCGTCAATAATTAATAAAATGTTTCCAGCAAGCAGTAATGAAAGGTTCATGTTTTGATTTGTGCATGTAAATTGACATCACAAAGTGCTAATTTAAAGGAACATCTCATCTTGATGTTAGTAATTATGATGTTATTGAATGCTATGTACTACTTCAGCGGATATCAAAGCCAGTAGTTTGGATATTGGACCAAAAGATTCAAATAACCTGACAAAAATAATACACCTAAGATAACAATGAACTCAGGCAATTATTATTATTTTAAAATTTTGTCTGCCGAATTGTGAATTGTCTCAAAGCATTGTACATTAATACAGTAGCTGAGGCATACATATAATTTAGTTCTGATATTGCTCACAATTGTGATTGTAGGATTTTTCATCCATCTGAATTAAACTCAAGTGCCGTTTAATTCAGTCTTGGACCACAATAAATATATCAAAATCACGCGCTAAATTCGCTGCCCGTTGTTCGACTAAAATTAAACAAATAAAATGAAGAAGTTAACTTGTACCTGCATCATTTGCGCGTGCACTTTCTCTGCTCTTTGTATTTTGTATGATAACACCACTGCTGTCTTCTGCGGATCCCGCTTACAATTGGCGCACAATCCCCTCTGTGTCAGTTCATCGCAAACTGGGCAGTTCAGACTGCTGAAGTACTGTGAAATTGTTCCCTAAGAAAACAACATAAGAGATTTTGAGAGTTACTGTAATATCTTTTCGCGGGTAACGCACGATTCTAAAAATTAGAAAGCAGTGTAATTTTCAAAAGTTTACCAGAAAAATTTGGATACAGCTTGTATTGTGACTAGATATGAAACACTTGATACCTTTTTGCTCTCAGCAGTATAATGGGATAAGGGAATAACCCTTGTTACCCTAGGAAGGTCATTATACCAGGAAAATACATCCACGCCCAGCAAAGAGAAGATTCGATCGAGTGGAGGTAGAATCTGCAGAAAATAATACTACAATATTAGGAAGATGGTTATATCACAAACTTCCTGAACAATTTCAATTGTTTGAACGAACATAACCATGAAAGCTTAGTTTTGGGATGAATTTCCAACCTGTTTCGTGCAGTAATATGTTGCATTTAAACGCAAACTTGCGTCGGCGAGCACTTCTTCAGGCTGGCGAACCAATTGGATCAGCGGAAGTCCCGGAGTGCCGTACACGATGACGTAAGGAACCCTCTCTCCTACTCGAGGTTCTGATCTTCTATCTTTTGACAGTAATCTCCTAATCATAAGAGAAATGGGATCGAGTTGTTAGAAGAATAAAAATAGTCAGTACTGGCGAGAAAGATTGCATGATTCACGTTTTGCTAATTTTCAAATGCCATGCATCTTGGATTCAGGCATCAGAATCTAACAAAATACTACACCGTAAATAATAGACTACCTTGCTAGTTCCAGAGCTGGCACGGTTGCACCTGGTTTGTAAGCTGCCATGCCCCTGTATTCCTTAGCAAAGACGCAATCCAGCAGACTTGCTTTCCCCTCTAGTAGTTTTCTGCACTGTTTTTGTACATACTGCTTTACTTGTGACAAATCACGAGAATTGAACAGAAGCTTAACCGACCGTTCAAGTATCTACAAGATACAATTGAGAAAAATTGTATCAGATGAGTTTGAGGGACAGGAACAAATACTGAATGAGAGCAACAACATGACTCAAGACCAACTTGCTCACGTAGTAATATTTACCACTGAAGAAATAAAAGTTAAACAAGAATGCCTACCAGCATTGTGTCGCACCTGCATCAAACTAAGTTAATGTCAAATACTAAGTTTGATGCTAA
>JBCAUG010476431.1:0-15469 GCA_038406175.1 Haplosyllis leylae
GAGTACCCCCCCCTGTGAACGGACAGACACCTGTGAAAACATTACCTTCCCCATTCCTTCGGAATGCGGGCGGTAATGAAGGATTTTCCAGGATTTCAAAATTTTAAATGGGGTTACACGCATTAACGACTCGTTCAATTTTGCAACAAAGCCGCAAATATCGCTATGTTTTTCCTTTTCTATACTTTTTCAGCATTTAATAGTGGAACAGCTTTCGATGGTAATGAAAGAATAACCACAACCATATGGCACAATTCATTGACGTTCATTACCCTTATAATCACTACTTGCGTGAAGCCGCCACTTACGATCCTTGTGTTTCCACCACTTTTCACGTTTTCTAACTTTTTTTGCAGGAAAAAATAGTTGCATATTCAGAGTGTTTTAAGATACGCTTCTACTTTTGGAACCCTCACAATATGATGGAGCGGTCTGCTGAAAAAACATTTTGAATGACGCCAGTCGAGAGACACAACAGCTGATAAATTAGATTCCAGATGGTCAGGAGAGTGCAAATCAGCAATAAACATAACTCCAAAAGTGCACTCTGGAATAAATCTGGTGGCTTTGCAGATTTTTATTCTATGAATACCCCTGAATGTCTCTGCATTGTGGAATGATGGTCAGTGCAGTTAATACATGTAATGAACATATCACATACCATACATTTTCAATGTAATGCAATAAAATGGTCATTTTCAGCACAATGGCCATGCATGTCTAGCTCATCGGCATGATCAATGCAACCCTTAAGACGAGCACTTGTATCCACATTGAATAGCCATTTCATTCTTCAAGTAGATACATTTTTGTATCAAGCAAATGACCTCATCAAATGATAAAGCAACTGTTAACATTGAGTGGGGCTTTAAGTGTCGGAGAGTGGAATTCTTGGTAGCAAATTTAAGACGCATGTAAGTTTTTATTTTCCTTAATAACCTAGAAGTTTAAAACAGCTCATAATGAGAATATCAAATTTGTTAAGGAAATTAAGCACCCATTTGTTTATTTATTGATGTATATTTTTATCTTTCAAGTGATAAACACCAAGAGCAGTATAATGTAAACAACCTGTATCCATGTTTATAAGCTTTTCCCTCCAAAAATCGAAACCTGCAACGAAACACCTGAAAGGAAGCCTCGCAGTTGATAGCCTGTGATCAAATAACGTTCTTCATATTGAGCGTTTCTATGCGCGCGCCTTTACACAGAATAGCCTTCACAAGCTAATAAGTCAAAACATTGGAGACCACTACACTTGTAGTGACGTAGGTTTCTAAGAATAGCACACTCAATTTCAAACTGCAAATATTTCAAATCAAATTGACCAATTCCAAATCGATCGACTAGATATAGAATTAATGGATTATTACCTAATTTAAATCAAGGGTGGCGCGATATCCTTCTAGGGAAAACAAACACCTTAAGCTAAAGTTAACCTTGTAAATACCATCGCCGAAAGCGAATCACAAGAAGTACACGCACTTAATTTCAAGGGACAGTCTATTAACTTCAAACTAACAAAGAAATAAGCAAAAGATTACGTTACGTCAATATTTATCTTTTACTTGAAGTGGATGTGAGGTTGACTTAATTGCTTCCCACAAGTCACTGACTTTAGCTGAGGTCCGAAAAAATTCAGTAAGTCAATGCACTGACGAAAACACCAATGCACGCACACAAACACACACAACCACACCATAAAGATCATCATACCTGTTGAGTTCTCTCAGACACAGGTTTCTTCAAACTATCCAAGAATAAAGCCTCGCCGAAATTAGCCATGTCTTCTTCTTATCACATTGTAATAATCCAGCTGCTAAATCCGTTTTCGTTAAAATTAATCCACAAATCCAAAGGATTTAATTAATTATCTGCGCTGATTCTCTTGAATAACCAATATTCCAATCGAATGAGATGAGTGATTCCTATAGTAATTAATCCAGTCTTTGAACGCAGATTGTGATAATCCCACTGTACGTCACATGACACTTCGAGCGAAATGCTTTTTTCGTGGAAGACGACCAGTTTACATTCAGCAGGAACTGAAACAACAGAAAAGAACCCCCGATAAATATTCTCTAAACGTCTGTCACGGGGCTTTCAATAGAGAAATTTATCATTTCAGTGGGAATTTTGCTAATTCACTGAGAAATCGAAAGTTTTCGGACTGGCATGGTTATGTCGAATTACAAAATTTAAGTTGCAAAAATAAGTGTGTCCACCAAAATTGATTGTATCGTAAGCAATTGATTCTACATACATGTGAGAACAATTTTTAAGTGTAGCAAAACAATTGACTTCATCATGACATAATAGAAATTGAGGAATGCATGTCACTTGCATGTCAAGGCCCTCTCACAAATAGTACATAATCACGAAAATTTCATCCCAACTTGCATGATAGCGCATTTCAAATTAAATGAAATACGCAGTACTATCACAGTATTTGAATTTATGACTGACCTTAAATGTTACAGTGATGTCCATTCCTGGAGACAGATTTATTTCGCCTCGGCCCGAGAGTAGACAGTACAGGACCACTTAGTTCACTTTTCATTCGTAAAGCTGTCGGATGGAGTGTTACCGACTTTACTTACCGAACCTCTTCACATCCTAAGGACCAGTAAGTCCCAAGTGACGAGGTTTTATACATATTTCCACTGCTTTTGAATCGGGATGACTTCGGGTAGACTGGACCGGTAGGAAACTGTCCACTGAGCGAAAAGCTAACGAAGCCCTACGGCTTTATTTCCTTGTGCATATGGTACCAAATTAAAATGTTCTTTCTTGCATAATTAATTCCTATGCGTGACTTTACAATTTGTGTTGTAATTTTGAGCTTGCTCTGAAGTCAATCGCATTTGCATCAGTACTGATATGTGAGCATTAAAGACAGTATACAAAAAGAGCAGTTGGTACATGCATTCACAACGTCAAACCGCTTGTAAGGAGTAGAAAGATGCAAGCGAACTTTGATGTCAATGCTTTTGATGCAAAGAAATCTGCTCGGTCTAACTAAACTCGTTGTAAGTGGATCCTAGTGTACACCGGAAACCCTCATGAACGATCATATCCATTCATGTGGGGACAACGGCCACTTTTTCATGTTTAAAAGAGATCCTCTGTACTACCGTGAAGAAAGGGGTGACCGCTAACAAGAAGTTCTGCTGTATTGTTTTACCCTGTATTTAAAGTGACATCAAGCCGTATTTAATGCACAGTGCACTGGCAGACATTGAAGAGGGAGATGGTTTACTTCAGCCCTTATACAATACTCACTTGTGAATTTTACCGGCTTCGAGTCGTCTTCAAGTTTCCAAGGAACCAAGTTGATATGTGGATTCTCTCTGGACGTGATTCTGAAGGATTAGGTCTCGCCTGACTCCATATTTGTGCCAGTAAATTAAGCAGACAAATCTCACTGCTGTCTGATTGCTATCTGAAATGGAATACTTCTCGGTAAATAAGGGGAAGTTTTTTCTACAATTTGTCTACATATTTATTTTCCTATTGACTGAGGGATAGTTTTGAGACTCCGATATAGACATTTACATGTAAAAAGATTGGCATAAAATATTTTTGTTTTCATTGGCCTTAGGTTCATCTCTCCTCAAAGTATTTTGCGAACAAGTTGCTATTGCTGTCATGTTCTACTGCACAAAACGTGTACTTCATGAAGACGATGATTTTCCGTCTGAGCAAAGATTTCCCTTACAAAACACTGGACCCCATTCCCAGCACACACGTCAAAAATCTGAATTAATCAATTGGAAGTGCATCGGACAGTTACAATGTAGTTATGTAGATATTTAATACTGCCCGTGCCTATTATCAGTTTCAGTTCACGTGGACTCTGAAATTAATCATTTTTAGGTGAGACCTGTTCGGAAACTGACAAGCGTAACTATGTAGCACTGCACATTAAGTACCAGTGCATGTTCCAACCATGGAAGCTTTACATGAATCTAAATTACACAAAGATCCCAAATGTGAGCAGTCTTCTCTCAATTCCATATTTGATGCAATACTGTGATGTAATTATTTGCAACCACACTAATTTCCCATGCAGGAAATCCAGTGATTTGGTCATAACGTAAAACGAATGCATGTATGTCTCACATGAACGGTCAGCTATGCGGATGGCCTCCAGTAATCCACTTTGATTAACGAGCGAACTTGTCATGTTTACGTTTAAAATAAAGCAAACATCAAAGAAACTTAAACCAGATATTTCCACCTTCACAAAAAGTTTAGGGCTATGCCCGATTTGTTCATAATTAATGACAATGCATTCAATATCAGCGACATGAATACAGATTACAGGTAGTCCATACTTGAGTAGCCAAAGCACATACCTTCACAAGTCCTGGACGATAGCTTTTAAACACACAGTAGGTATTCTAAATCGGACGAAAAAAAATCAAAATGTTGCTAGCTTCAGTAAAAACAGCATTTAGTGAAATGTCAGAAATCAACGAGTTCAAAGTGGTAAAGTGAGAACTGGTCAGGTTTTTTGGCTACTGGTTGTCATTTCACCCATGATCAACCAAACATAACAAATACGATCGATATTTCCTCACAATAACATTTTTCAAAATCACACTTTGATGTTGCTTAATTCCAGCGATAAAAAGTTCAGATCTTACACAGAATTCACGTTTATGATGATCATGATGACTGGCTCAAAAGTTCAACTTGGGATCCTGGAGATGCCATGTGCCTAAACCTTCAATTGTCAGCCTGTTTTCAGTTATCTTTTGACTGAGTCTCATATCATAAACACTCCCGTGTCTTACCTTTATATCTTAGTATTGTTCCTGAATCACCGTAAGCTCACAGGACAGCCAACAAGAGTGAAGAAATAAGTTTTAAATCACCTGAAGAAAAAGTTCGGTTCCCTCCCAGGTAAATTTTTGTGTTTACACTGAAAACGAGGCTGATGTGAAGGGACAGCAGGCGACATCTAGCAAAAATATGCTCAACTAATCTTGCGCTTCCTTCGAAACCACTGAATATAAGATTTCCTTCGTGGGGTTCCATTTACTTCATCACCATGGGCAGGAAAATAAAAGGATAGATTTTGTTGAGGTTGCAATCAGTGGAATACAAAGAAGTGTCTCTCTTTTTCTGAATAACTCCCCAAGGTGTAACATACAACTTATTTACTACATTTTTGGTATTGGTCAGTCTAGGGTTTCTATTATTATTGACTCTGTCCAGAAGAAACGAAAACAGTAAATATAAACATGTTGTAATAAAAACTAGCCTCCATCAGCCCGTTTTATTTTTGTCTGTTAGCAAACGAACATCGAGTACATCACAACACAACACAAAACAGTTGTACATCGAGTACAAAAAGTGCAACTGTCAGACAAAATCCCTTCAGAAGGTTAACATTTTTCTCCGATCGATTGGGGAACAGAAGACTCCAGCACTTTCATTTGGTTGTTTTTACATTCTTTACATTTTTTCCTCGCAAACGTCTGAATTTGTTGGTTTTTTTTTAAAATAAATTTTTGGAGGACACATGTCCTTTTTGTGGGGCCACTGATACCCCTGTTTCGGACTTCTGGTGACTTCTGCCCTGGGTTTCAAAGCCAGGGTGGATCGTCGCTAACGTGCTTCCTCGCCTGCACACAACATATTCCCCAGATTCACCTCTGGTGTGACACCCACTGTCCTCTTGACGGCCGGCATGGTGGCCAGTCACATTCCCTACATGCCACATATGTGGCAGAGGTAGGATGCCAGGATTTGATCGGGAGACCTCCTGCATAGTAAGCAGACGTGCTACCGCTCGGCCACCGCGACCGGCTCTGAATTTGTTTATTAACCTTCAGGGTGTAATGAAAAAAAATAGACTGAGCATGTTACACGCTTTGTACAGCAAATCTCATTTGTGTCATAACTTGCCAATGACATAGATAGAGCGTCGAGAGTTTCCCTGGTTGCAGCTAACAATATATATATATCTTCCCAGTTTGCTCAGCTCTACCTGATTCTTTGCCAAGATGCTTAAACGAAGTAGACATTGAGCATTGGAAAGTTGACATTATCATCATAATAACCTTAACCCTTTCAATATATTTGCAAAAATTAGCTGCAAGAAACTGGAGCGAAGTCACTCCACTTTCCCTCAAACTGACCAGTAGAAAAAATGTGTAATTATGAGCGATGCTCTTCTATGACTCATTTCAGGGACAGACCCGGGATTTTTCGTAGGGAGGAGGCGCCGATCGAATTAAATTTTGGGGAAAAAAGTCGAAAATTTGCTGAAAAGGGGAAGGGGGGGGGCCTCAAGCTGGCGACACCCTTGTAGATCAGGTACTGTATTCAATAAGGGGAATAACTGTTGAACTCCCTAAAATAATCCTTTACCCCCTTCCCCGTTTCCAGACCTTCATTTATAACTCAAAAATTAACCCTGTTGGTTTCTTAATCCCAAAATGCCTTTTCCATTAAATGAGTTAACGTTGATGAGAGGTAGCAAGCAATAAGTAAACTTACTTTCCTCCCTCGACTCCACGTGATGGGTGTCAAAATATCCAAGCAAAACAGTTTGTTGACTGTTCAGTTTGTATTGTTGATGGTATAAATTGTCTTGGATATTGCTTTATTGTTGTATCTGCGTTAGAAATTACGTTACTACGGATACATAGTTTGTACCACAAACTTCAGCGTTGTATTTGGTGTTCAGGTGTTTCTAGATAAACGTCTTTGATAGAACCATCTTCCATTTGAGGAGAAGGTTTCGGGAATAAAGATGTCTCATTACTCTCCGTTTCTTTTGAGTAAAGTGGATGCCCGTCAAATGGTGCAAAATCAAGCCCAGAGTGCAAATGAGAACAGGAAGTGTTACATGTTACAGGTTAGTCAAAATGAAATATTACTTGAATATACTGTGGCAATGGGCAAACTGAAGAATGAAACTCTGTCAGTGTCTAAGTTAACAGATCATTACAGACTGTGACTTAGCATTTTGATTCCACTAGTCAAACGGGACTAGTCGATCTTGAAATGGACTAGTCCTTCAGAAATTCTACTTGTCTTTTGAATGTTTAATTGAAAGCATAAATAATAGTAACTGTTGTTTGTGTTTGACATCTATATTGAACTGCATCACTGCATTTGTACTAGGATTATTAGGGTTGCCACATTTTCTTTTTAAAAAATTTAGAAGACATAAGTCCTTTTTATGTGACCACTGACACTCTGAATGGGTGATATTTATGTCAAGTGAAGCGAGGCCAGAAAAATTTTGAAATTAGGATATTGAAATTCACTACTGAAGCTGCAGATTTGCACTAGTCAAACAGAACTAGTAGCTCACAAGGTTCACTAGTCCGAGGTCCATTTCCACTGGTCATTGACGAGCGGACTAGTGTTAAGGCACAGCCTGTCATTAACATTATATTCCTATCATTGATTACGTTTAGAAGTTTTCACCTCATTTTTTAAATTTTGTTTTTGGTTATTTTTATCTTTTCACCTGTAGCTGACGTTTCAAAATGTGTATGGTACATCACCCAGCCCCATAGTGTGTAGCAAGAAGTTACCACGCCTTATAAACGGGATACCCCTGGGAGCTGGGCGTCTCACCGCAAGTCAAACAGAGGGTATTCACTGGAGATACATCGAGGGCTCTGGAGAAGTTCACACCTTTCTCTCTCGACCGATATCATGGGAAGAAGCCGATGAAACAAGAACGAATTTTAGAAACAGGCTAGTAAAACACGCAAAAGCTCTTTTTGGAGACACAACAGTGAAGACATCGCTTGTTCTTTCTCATTGCTTAGATTTCGATACTGATCTCTACATAAATGACATCGCCGAAAGTTTAGAAGAGGGATTGTATTTTCACGACTAATGAAAAACTAATTTGAAAAACATGATAGTATTGAAAGTTCGTCATTTTATTTTACCAAGTGGTATTCTATCGCAAACCTATGTTGATAATTTTTTTTACCCCAAATAGTAATTAAATGAAATTAATAACGTAGTTGTACCAGCAGTGAATAAATGTCTGCTCTGATGACCTCTTAGTTTCAGATAATTGCTATTTCATCAGAAGTTGCAGCCCAAGCCGTAGCGGATCCATGATTTCTCGAAAAGAGCGGAGAGGCTTGTTATTTGAAAGCCCAATGGACTTCCCATACTCAGGGAAATGGTGTAGAAATCCCCCTCTTGCATTAATAGCCCTCTGCTCTATTTTAGTTGATGATAGCCCATTTCTTTAACAAAATTATATGCACAATTACCGTGAAAATCACTGGAAAAATTGTCATTCTTTTACATATGAAACTTTGCTATTCAATTCTGATCTACGACGTGGCCTAGAATTTGATTGCAATTTTTAGCTTCACTTGACCGAAGTGGAAGTGAAAGACTCCTCATAGGCTTCAATGCATTTCGAAACTGTACATCGTATCTCAAATTATTGTGACTCCGGTTATGGATGCTCTGATCCACCAAAAGAATGTAGACCGTCATAAATATAAGGTATTGTAAGATGGCTTACTGTAAAATATTGATGTTGGTTATTGCACCACAACTTTTTAAAAGTTTTGAATAAATTACAAATGTTATCCTAATATTTGTTTTAATGCGACAGCGGGTTGAATGCGAAGACAATTGTCAAGTGTGATGCTCGCCCCCCCCCCCCCCTCTATCCCAGTTACAATCATGTCCCCATGTGTTTCCAGACACCTCAGGAACATCAGAGAATCCTTGCTTATTTTCAGACATCAAAATATACTGACTTCACAACAGTCAATGAAATTCAAATGATGAGCGATGGCATATCAATGAATCTTGTTGTAGGTTAAAAAAAATCACGAAGTTTAGAGATGTATCTTACTACTGTACGACTGTGACAGCATCGCCAGCTCCTATAAAACCCATTACAAACAAAAGCAAATCGTAGTCACAAATCGCACAGTGTGAACGGGCCTTTATCGGCTGGCTGTCCACATTGTGGATGCATTTGGCGTGCAGTTTCCACAATTTCCAGCGATGATTTTATTTAATTAGATTAAATTAATATCAATTAAATCCAGTGAGCTATATATTTTATAACCTCTGAATACGTAAATCATAACAACAAACAACAAGCCCAAAGTAAAACCTGTCTGACATGCAACTTTGGCTACTATCTGAAATTTGCAGCAGTTAATACAATAAATAAATACTACAGAAGAATTTTGCATATTTTACATTAAATATACTGAAGCATCTGTAATAGCTACATCTACAACAAGAAATTTAAATGTTTACAACAAATTAAACTTTTGTCACGGAAAATATATCATTTATACACATTTCAATCTATTTCGCACCAGCGGATCCGGGGGCGGGCCCGCCCCTGACCCCCAGATTTTGAGGCCCCAGTATACAATTTGAGAGCTAAATAATGAATTTCAGGGCCCTAAATTTATATTTTTCCAAAAAAATTTCCTGCCTTGCTTCACTCAGCATGAATATTACTTTCAGATACTTTTAGACTCACTCTCATCATTCAATCTTCTTATGTGCATACCTCTACATTATATTAACTCAAGCCATAACCTACTTTTTCTGTAAAGATTGAAGTAATTTTTTTTTCATACATTATTACACAAAATGTCTGAGACTAAATATTTGTATATAAAATTGTTTGGAAATTTCAACAAAACTTTCTCAGGATAGTAGGAAGATACTTTATTTGAAGTTAAAATGCAACAGTTTCTGGGGCCCCCAGTGGACCCAGACCCCTGGTTTCCAAACTAATGTATCTGCAAACCTAACCAAAACCACAAATTTGTCAAAATAGCCAGAATCCTTATATTGAAATATATTTTGTGTAATGTGCCTACATAAAATGCAAGTTCAAATTTTTGAAGAAAAAGTACCAGGAAAAGTGGGAGCATGGATATTTGATAGTTAAAAATGCAACAGCTTATAGACTAATGTATCTGCAATATAAACCAAAAGAACAAATAAGATCCCTTATTTTCTCATATTAGGAAAAGCAATATTGCATTTGTCAAAATAGCCAGCATCTTTTATTTTGAAATAGCCATTTTGTAAGTACCCACATAAATGTACATCAAAAAATATGAAGAAAAAGTACCAGGAAAAATGGGAGAATGCATATTTGACACAGTTAAAAATGCAAGAGCCCTGGACCCTGGCCAATATTGGTTCACTTTGCTCACCTGACTCTGCTTTCCTATGTTGGCAAAGTCTTGGAAAAAAATTCTCGCCCCCCCCCCGACCAAAATCCTGGATCCGCTACTGATTTGGTCACACTGTGAGGACACACAGTTGTGAGTTATAATCAGTTGAAATTAGTCTGGTATCATCTGTGTCAACATATTAGATTAGAACTTGCCGTTGGTCACAATATCTCAAGTTGAGGAGGAGAAAAAAAAAGAAAAAAAAAAAAAAAAAAAAAAAAAAAAAAACTAAAAGAAAAATAAGATCGGAATATGAGGCGCGTTCAGAATATATGCATTCACTATTTTAATAATAGTCAGTAAATATTCCTCCGCCACTGTTGCAACGATTGTAAAATAATTTGCAGGAAGGTAAAAGACATCAAGTTATATTAGTTGTCTACTAATTGGAAAGAGTTTTGATGGCTTTATTTACAAATAAAATATTTTTGCCTTTCAAAAATTAGAACAAGATTGAGGGACTTACTTCTGAATTTGTGTTTATGGGGACATGATCTTATCGGTCACTAGTTATGCATATTCATTAAGCCACGGAATTCTGTTCATGACGCCATTTTTTATCCATTTCGTTCATACTAGGATTTCGCCAAACACTTCAAAATATTTCAGTAGGATAATATCATGCACAACTGATATTATTGCTTGTTACTCTTTATGTTGCCAAAGCAAAGAAAGAATATCTTTAAGTATTTGAAAAGTTTTAGAATTTTTCACATGCAAAATGGGGAGTATTTATTAATTCTGTCTTCACTTTAATTCAGCTTTTTGTAATTTGGTATTATCAAAAGAAGCTATAGTCTTTTCAATTTATTGTAGTTTTACCCATTGGCAGATCCAGGGGGTGTGAGGGATGCAAACCCCCTGCTGGGCCAAAATTTCTTCATTGTCATGCAGTTTTTGGAAAACTTGCTCAAATAGTATGCCAGTGCCCCCTCTGGGGTTGGCACCCCCTCTGGGAAATCCTGGATCTGCCACTGTTACCCTTTGCAGGAGTTTATTAAAAATATATTAATTGGCATCCAACATATTGAATCTATTGCTGGTGATAGCACTGATATGATTCCCACTGCTGTTTGTGTTCCAAATACAAATACTGCCAATGTCATTGATGTTTTCAAGCAAGGGTCAGGTATCTCATTTCAGTGACTGAGGTAAAAAATATTATGTACTCACAGTGAAATATAAGTTACAATTCTGTCTCCAAGAAAGAAACAAGCAGTATAAGAATAGATTGACATAATGGAAATATTGTATTTTAAAAATTTTGCAGAGAAGCCAACTATTCACTAGGAATACAGGAACCTGAAGGACTACATCTTGCACCTCAGAGCAAAAAGCCTCTAAATTGCAATTATGGTCCAGATAGGAACAGGGCCAACAAATAGAAATGGATTGATAAAAAGATGAGTGATAAGTATGTTGACTATAGCCAGACATCTTCCATGTCCAAATTAGTTATACAACATGGATATAAACTAGATTGTCCAGCTAAGATTTGTATTAAAGAAACATTTCATTTGGGTGACCACAATAGTGTTAGTTCAAACTGTCTTTTAATTTTTGTATAGAATTACATGTCCAATCTTGAAATTAGCCTAAACTAACTTTTTGTTGTGGGAAGTGGACAAGTTGATTACTTATGTAGAGGAATACATACAGAGTTATGGTACAACTGATCTTAAGAGAACACAAGCCATTTACATTCAGCTGCCACATGCCAACATCCATCAGAATCATGTATGTAGAATCTAATACTGGGAACCTGCAATGTAAAGATATGTAGATATGTTTCCGTAACATATTTATTATTCAGTGAAAAAAGAATCTAAAATTGAAGATGAATGAACTAATGTCTTCTCAATCTACAGAAATCCATGTATGGTCTCTATTCCTCAACTTTCACAACTACTACACTCCTACACTCAGCAGTGAGCTTCAAAGAAGAAGGTGAAATTCTGTTGTGCATTGAATCTTCACTTTTCACTTTAAATCCAACATCTTTGCAGTCCTAACCCCAAGTACCGATTGCCTGCCATAGACCAAGGGAATTATGTGCTACGTATGTACCCAGATATTGTCCCATGGAAAAACATTAGAATCAAAATATCGATTATGTCTCATGCTATAATCAATTGAATTTTAGTCCTAGTTGGGTCACTTTAAACATACATGCATAATTTACCGGATATAAGATCATGTTCCTCGCGACTTTACTTCGAGGATTATTGTGTCTTCATCCGCATTACTTGGAGCGAAAATGGCTACCAACGCAGTGGACACAGAAGAGCACAGCCTGAAAGAGGTGGAAGCCTATGTAAAGAAGCATGACATCCAGCAAGTATTGAAGGAGTGCATAGTACAATTATGCATCAGTCGTCCGGATAACCCTTATGGCTTCCTGAGGGACTATTTCGATCGTTTGGAGAAGGTAAGTCAGTGATGTTTTTAACCTTCAGTCTCAACATGATCATAGAACATGCTTCTTGTCTTTCTGGTGTTGGGAAGTGACTATTGTCAATATTATACATCTGGAACTGTATGTTTTCGACCTCTAACTTGGAGTATTTATGCCGTTAGATTAAGAGCTTAATTCATACTGTTTCTGAAAAGAGCCTTGAATAGGTTACATTTTTGTGACCTGTCAAATTTTTGGGGGTTGGGGCTGTTCCATTCATTTTGGCAATGAATAGATCTATTTCGCAGTGGTTCATCGCGATTTAATCCCCTGTTGGATAGGAGTCAGTTATGGTATAGTGTTAATCTTCAATGTGTATGCATATTTAATGAACAGTTGCGATTACATTTTCAAAACTCAAACTACACATGTAAACATGTAAAGTTAGTAAGATGTAGCTTCAGAAACCCCTCGCTTCCAGTTTCTCCACACGTAAGTGTGTTGTTTACTTGAACAATGGAAGTGTATCAGTCTAATTAATCCTTCAGGAGTGTAAACTATAGTGAAGCAAAAGATTCCAGGTTGTCCTCTGTACAGGTGCATTTGGAACATACATCGAAAATGACCCGCTTTTCATTTCAGTAACTTTCTGTGTCAAATGATTTAACCTGTGATTTTGGAGTGTGACATATTGCACCTTTTTAATTTTCTAGCTGAGCGATCAACTAGAAAAAAATACTGTTCAATTGTAGTTAAAAGATAATGTTTCACGGTTCGATATAGAATTTTGTACTTAATAGTTCATCTTTTCCATGAAACTTTATTGAATAAGTAGAATGATTATTGGATCGTTCTTCCCAATTTCTATCCTCGAAATTCTTCTCAAAACTTTTGGGCAATACCGATAAATCAGGAGAACGACTCGTCGAGTGGTAAATTTTCTACCCCAGTGTTTCTTATTTCAAGAGGTGTGGAATGCAGTAGTCAATGCAGAAATAGTTTGCTTGATCGATTTGAAAGTATCTTTTGGAACATGAAGTCTAATGCAGCACAACACCTGGAACCTTCTGAGGTTCTTCCATTTTTCAAACAATTGATGTAATTTTAAAGCAATTCAACATCAGATTTATTGTTAAATTCAGCCGGTTTGTAGTACTTCATCAACAATTTCTCAGAATGGGCCAAAGCGTTTACCAGTAGAGAACATATATACTAGTATATCTCCTTCTAAAACACTGGCCTGCAGGTATGCAGTGAAAAGGCAAAGCTTCAAAGTTATTTCTTGTGCCCTAGTGCTGCAGTGATGTACAGCTGGCATCCTGCAGTGTTGAAAAGCTGCCCAACTTTCGTTGACCTTGATCACTGAAATCAGCAGAAAACTTGGAATCCAATGCAATGGAAGAGCTTTTGATCTTTTTGATGGTGTTTACTTGATCACTCAGTACAACGTGTTTACTAGCATACACTGACCTTCTTCTGCTATCATCTTAAAACTTTGCTATCATCTTAAAACTTGAAAAGATACACGGCAGCCTACATTTAGTGTTTACTCAGACTTTATCAAAACTAAGTCTCGAGGATGTAGTTTACCTTAAATTTTTAATTGGGTGATATATTTTTGATAAATCCTTCGCAAACAAGTACTTCCGACTGAAACAGGACCCATGAGCTAGGATCTCTGGACGTCTTTGCAAGCAGCTTTTAGAAAGCGACATCCGACAAAGTCGTCTCCATAAGATGAATACAATTTGACCCAAAAGAGTTTTACTTTGCCTTTTGTTTATTGAGAAATTATTGTACCTGTGAACCAATCCGCCTTTTCAAGAAATCATATTGAAATTCTCATGGAAAAAGTAAGAGTAATAGCGATTTGGAAAGACAACAATAATGCTTTGGTATTTTTTGGACTTCCCTTTTCGCAGAATGTCTGAATTGAAACTATTTGATAATTTCTCATAAATTAAGCCAAAAGTCTCAACAACAAAAGGGGCCCTACGGCTTTGTCCCTGCGAAGTTCCTACCGGTTTAATTAACTTGTTGCTGGATTTTGCTGCCTCCAAAAGAGGGTGCGAAGTGCCGAGTGCAACTCATTCATTTTGTCTATATATTGTGGAAACTCATGCACTATTGTGGGAAGTACGATGTCCTAAGAAGTAGCAGGGTGTTGAATTACGGAAACATAAATTTAACTTGCACAAGGAAAGTTACATTTTCTTCTGCAATCCATAAATCTAGTTGTAATACCCGTGCAAGCAGTTTCAACCCAAGTTTGTGTACTGATTGTAGACCGATCGCAGTTCCAGTTCGTAATACTGATCACTCAGAATGCAATTGCACCTGTCCAACCTCGATAGATCCTTGAGAGAAATAAAAAGTAACAAGAGGAGGCAAATAAATTTTATGGCACAGAATTGTTGAATGTGATGAGGAGAGTGGTGGCTGACCCTGACCAAATTGTGTATGACGTAGATGAATAGATATAGATATGTGGAGGATTTCGTGGGAGGCGAAGATATTTGTCGAAGAGGTAAGCGATCCCAGGGCTAATCCAGATACGAACCTACCTTGAATTTTGCTTTCTTTCAAAGGAAAAGAAAATGGAAGGGAATTAACCTACAAAGCTACTAACCCCAATTCTGTTGCGGCGATGTTAGTTTGAACGTTTTGGAAAATACAGTTTTGCCTTTGCAATCTCAATTTTTGGCATATTTTAATAAATACTGAAATTCCACCTATATCTTATTTGATATTCTCAAGATGCCCTGCACAAAAGAACGAGAATGTTGACCGTACGCGGTCAACGGTTTAGTCTCCGCAAGATGCTCCACACACCTCAATGTTGGGGGGGGGGGGGTTG